>JABBWL010000101.1:0-258051 GCA_016758765.1 Suillus cothurnatus | reverse complement strand
TAGGGACATCTTGTTGGGTTACCGACGGATCTTGGGACTGGTGGTCGGCCATCAATGCGTTGCCGTGTTGATCGTCGTGGTTCTGGGACCAGTGTGATATCTGTCATATCTTCAGTGACAGCAGCAGGGATACTGTCATTGGACGGTGGGAATGGTTGTGAAGGTTCGGGAATCGGGGAAGAAGATCTTAGCGCTACTCCCACTGGAACAGTACGGGGGTCGTCATTAGGATTTCTGGTGCTTCTGGGTCCAGGGATTGCAGTAATGCAGGAGAAGGCTGTTGTGTTAGAGTACGCTGGTTAATAGTTCAACAAGTGGTGAAATGACTGTATGGGTGTGCCATAGAAGACACTTTCGTCAAAACGAACATTCCGGGAACGTATGGTTTGGCGCATTGCTGGATCCCATAGAAGGTAGCCAGCATCCTTGACGTGACCTAGAGAAAACATCGTCTTGAAACATACTCATATTTATGGCGGGTGTCGTCTGGAATGTGAGCATATGTGAGGCAGCCAAATGGACGTAAGTGCGAGACATCCGGTAGTTCACCATAAAAGAGTTCAAAGGGGGTCCTATCGTTTGTGGCTGAAGACGGGAGAAAATTCTTGATATAGGTCGAGTTGAGGATGGCGTAGCCCCAGAACGAGCGAGGGTAGCCACTCTGGTGATGGGCACTTAGTGCCCGAGTGGCGATCGTTTGATGTCCACGTTCTGCAACACCATTTTGTTCTGCAGTGTATGGCATGGTGAGTTCGTGTTCGATTCCTTTGCTGCACAAGAATTGAGTGATAGCATGGGAGGTATATTCACCACCATTGTCGCTGCGGAGACGTTTAACTCGTTTGCCTGACTGGTTTTCGATCCAAGTCACATATCGTTCAAGGTAAGAGTATACCTCACTTTTGTGCTTGATGAGGTAAACAGTTGAGTATCGCGAGAAGTCATCTGTAAACGCAACAAAAAATGTCTCGCCAGATGTGGCAACATTGACAGGTCCCCACACATCAGTGTGAATAAGTTCGCAACATGTGCTGCGCGATGGGCGCATTGGTCGGGAATGGTAGCCGTTTCTGTTTGCCCATAAGGCAAGATGAGCAATCGATGTGGTCACTAAGGTTTTTCGGTTCATTCAAGGGATGGCTGTTAAGAACGAGTCCAGTTACAGCCTTCTCGGCTTTGCGCAAGGTGGAGTTTGCGGCATGACCCATGCATGCATGCCAGACCGCCAGAGGTAGTGGTGCAACTACAGTAGATCTGGTGGAGAAGGCTGTATGGTCGTTATCATGCTTCGCACGAAGATAGTACAGACCGCAGAGCAAATAACACGTGCGATCACAGTGCCATCAACACGGTGCATCTTCCCTCCCTTAGCATCCGTTTCGAAAAAAAATACCCTCTGATGCTAGGGCGGATACGGATATCAGCGTGCAGCGTAAGTCGGGGACATGAAGGAAAGGAAGTTCAATAGCCTCGCGTCTTCCGTCATCGTCAAGTACTAGCTTTATGAATCCCCAGCCAGGAGCGGAAACAATATCATCATTTGCAAGTTTAACTATCAAGGGGGGGTTGTAGGTTTGGTAGCGGGTGAAGAGGGAATGATCTGATTCCATATGTGCAGTTGCGGCAGAGTCTACATGGAAGGCGAAGGAGCTATTGCTGGTATTAGAAAAACTTGCTTCATGGGTAGATAAGCGGAGGAATGATGGGATTATGTCAAGTTGCTGGAGCATGCATCGGAGGATTAGCAGTATGTGAGGATAATCGAGCGAGATATGCTGACGTGTTCTGCGAATCGGTTTTGGCTATGCGGGTGCGGCAGTTGTGCCAAATGTGTCCAGTGCGCTTGCAGGAGCCACATGTAGAGCGCCACGAAAGCTCCCACTTGTCACCCTTGGAGATATCAAGCTCCTTCGGTTTCGGACGTTCAGAGAACTTGCCTGGCTTGACAGTTCTCGCCGCCATGGCAGTATGGTGGGCGTGTGGGTTGTCTGATCCAAAACTTGCGTAGTACTGTTCCGAGTTCCGGATCTGATTGACGACACCTTCAAGGGTGAGTTTCCCAGCGTTCGCATCAGCGCTATGGAGAATGAGTTGCGAGAGCGGGGCATAGAAGTCGGGGTAACGCGCGGAGCAATGCTTGTACAAGGGTGTGTACTCGTTGCATTTCCATTCCGTTGATTCGATAGCTTTAAATTGGGCCTTGATATCTGTGATTTCTTTGATTGAATGCGTAAGCGAATCACTGTCTGAGGCTTTCGGAAGGTCGAAAACGCGGCCCATAAGACGGGTGAAACGAATACCAATGGTGGCCTGGTACTTGTTTTCGAGTGCCTTCCATACAAGAGCAGGGTCGGAAATACCCGTAAAGTGGATTAAGTCGCTAGAATGTACAGCCATACCAAGCAGTCCTTTGGTAATACTTTGTCGTTCACGAAACGACACAACATCCGCACTTGCTATATGCGTGGCAAGTCGTTGTGCGAAAATCGCATCAGTTTCAGTGGAGAGTTTGACCGGCGGCTGTGGTTCCTTTTCATCACCAATGAGGAGGCGCCAAAGGTTGAATAAGGATAACCAGAGGTCCATAGAGGTGACCCATGACGAATAGTTAGACCCATTTGCGTCAAGCGGAGAGTGTGGGAACGACGAAGGAATTCGAATATTTGAAGACATCTTAGATGATAACGAAAGAAGTGTCGGCAATGGCGACGGTTGAGAGGATGGAATGGAGGTCTGAAGATGGAGCGAGAGGAAAGAGTGGGCGTCAGCGGTGGTGACGGAGGTAATGGGATGGATAGGATCCGCGGGTCGAGCGGCGACAAAGGTCGATCTTGTTCCAGTTCGGAAAATTCGGAAGGCTCAGATGTCGGACGGGTAGGGGTGGTGGAAACGAGTGAAAGTCCTAGTCTGAGCCAGGGCTCATAACCTGTGACAGAATGACAGGCTCGGACTAGAGACGGATAGGGAACTCAGTCTTGGATCAAAGACTCAACGATAACTATGGATCATACCTAGAGACGGATAGGGAACTAGGTAGAGTAGTAGTTAGTAAGAAGTGCATATGACTGTAAGTGATAGAGCTCACCTCAGTCTTGGATCAAAGACTGAGGGAGGTCGTTCGACGGAAGGAAGAATTAATACGTTGATTGAAACGGAGAATCAAAGGGGAACGTGCATAACGCGTGTAGGGAAAGTGTTTGTGTATGTAAGAAGGCAAGATCAATACGTATGAAGGTGATGTCATAGGTCACATCTTGATAATTCAGGCACTGGATGTGGTATATATGCCATCGCCACAGGTCTACCAAGTTCACCTCTCACCCGTACCCCCATTCTCTACCAATACCATAGTCTCAATGATCCCACTTGGTGGCCGACCATCAATTCATATAGGTTTTCCAGTTATGCTATAGGTTCGTTGAGAGCAGTCGGATGTTGGAGCTGATGTCTTGATCTAAACATTGACTGCGGTTTCGCAGTTGCCTCCTTGTTGTGGTGATGTATGATTGGGGTGAGCATGATAAGATTTTAGAACTGCTGATCACCTACAAATATTTACAGCACTTACATTTGGACAAGAGGTATCTTAATTCTATGACCGGAGCAGCCATTTTGCTAAGAACGGTTTTATAGATAGAATTGGTCTGGGTGAGCACAGTCTCATGTCAGAGAACGCACATGAAAATATACTTAATTCCAGAGGCAACGTTGGTCCATAATGACGGTTCTGTATCTCAGTTATGTAGCTTGCTAGTCATATTGTCATGTTGTACTGACTTGAAAGTATCCTAGGTGCGCTACCTTGGAATGATATATGCTGTGTATGTTCGGAAGGCTGAACAATCAGTTTTGCGCTAATCGTTGATCTCATCATAATCAGCCTGTACATTCTGAGTATGTCTCCTTAGTACATTCACCAGGCTGTCTTCGCTCCTTCTGACCAAACATACAGACGGTGTTCCGACCATCTTCTTGACAGATACAGTAAGTCTTCTGCACAGATGCTTAATATTCTCCAATTAACGGTGGTGCCCTGCAGGAGTGCGTGTGGTTCCTCACTAGCTTCAAGGTTGACTAATGACTGCCACACTATACTGCAACAGATGTGAATTTGTTTGGAGTGGGTGCTACCCGAAGTGGTCACTGACTGCATTTGTCAGGCACTATTATATGTCATACGGAACTGGACAGGGTGTTTTGGTATTTGCAATGTTGTTTGGTGAGCTTGGCACTTGCGAAAACTCAGTGATATTGACTTGACTGAAACATGCTGCAAGTCATCATGATTACTCGGTTGCATGCCATGTATCAAAGATCCAGAAAGATCCTGATATTTCTCATCGTCACTTTCCTGGCTGACAACATTTTCAACGGAGTGGTCACTGTGATGACAACAATGTATACTTCAGGGGGTACGCTTAATTATGGATGACAGAAATATGCCTCTCATTGATGAATACTAGAGGGATTGGTTCTCTCCGGCACCTATCTGTGCTCGATTGGCTATACGAAAGATATAATCTACTTTCTGGGTTGCCTTACTTGGATTCTCGGTACGTGTGGGAGGTCTTCGCACTATGTCTCGCACTCTGGATTGCTGTAAAACACTTCCGTGAACTGCGACGGCATTCGACAGGAGGGGTTATGGAGGACTGTTTCACGGTGTTGATAAAATCTCACGTGCTTTACTTTGCAAGGTGAGCTCATGTCGTGAATATGATTCCCGTTTCTGCTAAAGGATTGGATATGCCAGTTTGTTGTTGTGTCTTGCTTCAGTCTCATTATTAATTTCTCTCCGACGTTCTCATCGGTATGTCAATCTTTCACTGACTCCTGCATGCCATCGTGGTTCATCATTTCTATAGGACGAATTTTCCCCGGGAGTGGAGATTTATTCTTGCTTCCTTCAGATTTTGACGGTCGTGCAGATATTTGTGCTGGGACCCCGCCTGATCCTTGGCATTCGAGAATATCATGCCAACCTCGTGGCCGATTCTGATGCAGCAACTGACATGACCTCTGTTGCTTTCCAAGAGCGTGTGCATATATCGACTGGGAATGGTGTGTAATGCCCCGTGAAGTCAACGGCTGTCTGGTATTGTACGAAGAACAGGGGAATATGGCTTTCATTTATTCAAACTTTCGTGATGGTATTGATGAGTTATTTGGTGTTTCGAAGTAGATCTCAAGGAGACATAGGTCTGGGCAAAATTTTCGTTCGTACTATTTATTTAAGTGATTTGCGATATGTCCCGACAATGTTTAAGCCAAAATGCTGGATACTCTACTGGCGGTAGCTGCCCACCCATACTTGCACCAACCATCGGTCCTTCTTTTCTCTGCGTGGTGACAGTCGCCCCTACAACTGCTTGGGTATTACAGAAGTTGTACTCAAAATGATTACAAGAAGCGCGAGGCACGTTCGTGCATGATGCAAAGTGTACTTAATGAGTTTGACGTGTTGAGGTAAGTTAATACTTGTGGAGGAGTTTGCCTTCCACTTTTTTTCGGCGAGGCGGAAATATGGATACGAGTATGAATATGTTTAGAATTGTTTAATGAAGCACTATCGGGAGATACATGTACCCTATTAAGTATGGCCATTGTGATATGAAGGCCGTGAGTAAGCTTGGAAAAAAAAGATGTTCCTGCGTCCTTTCTTCAGCTCAGACTCAGGAGCTCTGGGGAGTCGGGGTATTTGAAGGAATCCAGGGTACTAACGTCTGACCATCGCACACCAAAAATAAACGGCTTGTCGGCGTGGTTCCAAATGGTGACATAAATATATGTAGAGAATCGAGTAGAGGTGTTGGTGTGGGTCGAGACTCGGGACTGGAAAATGCAAGTTGTAAATGTGAATATATGGTACGTGGACGCTCACCGTTTCCATGGAAATGCATTCATGGATAGCGCTGTATAAATTGTGGCCTGCACCGATGCGCACTTGGTTTGGAGGAGGGGAAATCTAGTAGGGACGCGCAAGGGAATATGATATTGAGTCAACCGGGAGGGAAACTTGTAGATGAGATGTACGTAGAGTTACCACTGAGGATAGTTATAGAAACCTTTGTCGGTACCAGTTGCCTAGTTTGCATAATTGCCGTATCCGTGCATTGAATATTGAGCTCCTGGATTGATTCTACCTTTGGTCAATCAAGGTAGCAGGTAGCAACGGACTTGAGGTGATTCAAGCACTGTCGCCATTATGTTGGACCCAAGGGCAGCCTATCGGGCCTTTCCACAGCTTAGTCGGCATGTTTGTACCATTGACCATAGTCTCAAATAATCCTACTGTGTGGCCACTCATCAATGCATACCGTGTTTACAGCTATTTTGCAGGTTTGTGGAGAGCAGCTGGATGTTGACGGTAATGTCGCGACCTAACCTTCACCGTGATTTCGCAGTTGCCGCTTTGTTGGAGTTCCGTATGATTGGGGTGAGCATGATATATTGAAGAACTGATATCTTACAAGTATTCTCAGCACTTACGTTCGGACCGGATCAACTCCTCGCTAAGAATGGTCTTTTAAGTCGAATTGGTCTGGGTGAGCAGTGTCATCTCAGCAAGAATACATGTAAAGTTCGCTTAATTCCAGAGGCAACACTGGTCCCCGATGACAATGCTGTGTTTGGTGTATGTGGCTTGCCTGTCACTATTGTCATGCTGTGCTGACTCGAGAGTATCCTAGGTGCGTTACCTTGGATTCATATATGCTACGAAGGTTCGGAAGGCTAAACAATCAATGTTGTGCTATCGTTCACATCTCATACTCAGCCTCGACATGCGAGTATGTCTCCTTATCACAATCGTTTTCTCTGCTTCTTCTAACCACACCATACAGGCAGTGTTCGACCATCTCGCTGACGGATACAGTGAGTCTTCGGCACAGATGCCCACAATTCGCCTCTAATTAACTGTGGTGCCCTGTAGGAGTGTGTGTGTTCTTTACCAACTTAGTTCGCTAATGACTGCTGCAGATGTGAGTGGTTTCGAGAGGCGCTTTGAATTTTCGATTCTGGACCTTCGAGCTCAGTTTGTATGATCATTGATCAATGGGCGCCAATCATCTCCGGGCTTATCTATTGAATTTCAAATGTTGCTCCTACTAGTACTATCGTAAACTCTGTCCAGGCTGTGCGAAACATGACCGCCCATTACTTGATCCCAGCGCCCATCGAGAGCCATCGAGATAGCAATCTTTTTCGAAGGTCACGTCACTCCTAAGCTGTTGTTAGACTAATTGTACAATGGTTTCATTTGATTCAGCGAAGGGCGTGCCATGGCAGCTGCGTGGATTTCAAGGAGAAATAGGTTTGAGCTATAGACTCGACTCCTTCCGTAAGTAAAATGTCATAGCGCCAATCATCTCCGGGCTTATCCATTGAATTTCAAATGTTGCTCCAACTATAAACTCCGTTCAGGCTATGCGAAACATCGAAGCTCACCTAGATGTCTCCGGCTGTACAAATGGATACCCTGTTACCACCACATCACATTACGTTGCAATTGCGTATCCTGCACACCATTTTTGGCATCATTATGACCAAATTTCCATGATCCAGGCAGAGAGCAAGAAGTTGCGCATGCATATTCATATTGAAATCCTTCAATCTCTTGTGGTGTACAAGTATCCAGTGTGCTCGACTGCTTTACGACCAACATCTATGTTGACCGCCTAATTGAGTTCATCTTTCGTCATACTTATCGGGTGATCAATGCAGGAACAGATCTGTATCATATCATCTCTCAATCTCATTTTGGTGATCCAAGCACACGATTGTGATATATCTCATGCCATCGTCCACTCTACCAAGTCCGCCTCCGACCTACACCTTTTGTCTACCATATGACCATAGTCATAAATGATCCCACTTTGTGGCCGTACGTCGATCAGGATGTTTTTCACAGCTATTTGTAGGTTGTGGAGAGCAGTCAGTTATTGATGCTGTCAATGTCAATCTAACCCTGACTGGGGTTTCACAGTTGCCTCCTTTGTATAGTAACGTATGTGGGGTGAGCATGATAAAGGACTGCTGATATCTTACAAGTATGTCAGCACTTGCGTTCGGACAAGAGGTATGTTGATGCTATGACCGGAGCAGCCATCTGCTAAGAATGGTTTTGTAGATCGAATTGGTCTGGGTGAGTAGAGTCTCGTGTCAGAGGAACACACGCAAAAATACCTTAATTTAGAGACAACGCTGGTCCCTAATGACAGCTCTGTATCTTGGTGTATGTAGCTTGCCGTCACAGTGTACGTTTACTGACTTGAAAGTATCCCAGGTGCGCTACCTCGGAGTCTATTTTCTGCGTATGTTGGACATCTCAGCACTGGCCTTTACTAATTCTTCGCCTTTCACAATCAGCTTGAACATAGTGTGTAGGTCATCTTATATTCGATGTCTTGCTTCTTCTGACTGGCAGTATACAGCCAGTATTCCAACGATCTGGGTGACAGACGCAGTGAGTCTTCTGCACCACACCTGTTCAGTATCCCCTTCAATTAACCGCGGTGCTCCCATAGGGGTGACTGTGACTCTTGATATCAACTTTTCAGTTCACTAATGACCATCACGCCGTACTGTCCTAGATGTGAGTCTGTTTGGAGTGTACTACCTGAGGCTGTTCATTGACTGGATTTACCAGGCCCCATGATTTACATCGTACGGAATTGGATGAGTGTTTTGGTATTTGCAATGCTGTGTGGTGAGCTTGGCACTTTGCGAGACCTCAGTGACATCGTCTTGACTGACACATGCTGCAAGCCATCATACCACTCGGTTGCATGCCATGTATCAAGGATCTAGAATACTGATATTTCTCATTGTTACCTGCCTGGCTATCAACATTTCCACGGGGTGGGCGCCATAATGATAACGATGTATTTCAGGGGGTGCGTTTTATTGGATTACAAAAAATATGCATCTCATTGATGAATACCAGAGGAATTCATCATCGATGGCACTTATCAGTGCTCGTTTACTTCACGAAAGATTTGATACTTATGATTTCCACTAATCTGATACTCAGCATTGTGTGGCAGGTCATCGCACTATTCCTTGCTGCTTGGATTGCTTTCAAACACTTCCGCGCACTGCGACGACATTCAGTAGGAGGGATTATGGGGGACTTTTTCACGGTGTTGATAAAAACTCATGTGCTTTACTTTGTATGGTGAGCTCATATTGTGAATGTGCCCTATTTCTGCTGAGGGTTCGAACCTACTAGCTCGTTACTGTTTCCTCCCTTGGCCTCGCCGTTTTGTATCCACCAATCTTGACGGTATGTCAATCTTTCGCTGACCTCTGCATGCGATTACGATTCATCATTTCTATAGGGTCAATCTCTTCAGACATATTATGGCTTACTTCAGATTTTGGAGGTCGTGCAGTTGTCTTTGCTAGGACCACGCCTGATCCTTGGGGTTCGAGAATATTCCGCCAACTTGAAGGCTGTGGCCCACTCCAACGCAGCAACCGCCATGACCTCTATTGCTTTCCAGGAGCGCGTACATATATCGACTGGCAATGGTGTATAGCACGGGAGATGCTTGGTGGAGCAAACAGTTGTCTGTTGTACTGCAGGAAGCATGAAGTTATTTCTTTCTTGATTTCAGCGTTCGTTGTGGTACTTATTTAGTCATTTGGTGTTGCGAAGTGGATTTCAAGGAGAAATAGGTTCGAGGTGTTCCGAATCGCATTCTCCTAAATCATTATCTTGTTCATATCACCAAGTAGTAGTGACACGCCGCCCAGCTTCCCGCCCACACTTGCATCAAGTGACGATGTGTAATTTATCTTGACTCAGACAAATATTAGACCGTTGTTCCTTTCTGTCGGGGTAATATATATTGAAGAAAGGGATCGTTGAAGGGCTCTGTAATTGTATAAGGAATATCGTGAGAACATTGCATCATGGACAAGGACCTGGTAGTGAGTGGATTGACAAAGCATGAATTCGTTCGGTCATCCTCAATTTTATCTTGCCACCTAGCATTATGACGCCCAGCCTCGCCCAGCCATCATTACAAATTTCGTTTCTTCTTTCCACAGCCCTGTGTAACAAACAGCGCAAACTATATGTCCTGCTCGTCATTTTCTGATATTTGCTCGATCAGTCATTAATCTTAATATTGGGCTATAGGAATGAGAATTATGTTGTGCCACTGATGAAAACACGTGCTATGCTAAACTCATCATGCAAATGACGGATCTTACCAGTATGTACACAGGATGCCAACAGGATGCTATTCAAGAATGGGACTCCGAAATGGGGGTGCGCAACCATCAGTAAAACCTCGGATTCATTTTCCGCCATTATGCCACTTTGCCCGCCTTGACGCTGGCGCCAAGGCGGTGAAATTTAATAAAAGGAGTGATACTTCGATCTTTGCCAAGGCGCCAAAGAGTCTTCAATTGATTTAACCACGCGAAGGAGAAAAAATACGGATCAAGAGTCTTCAATTGATTTAACAACGCAAAGGAGAAAAAATACGGATCAAGAAAGTCTTAAATTCAAATGGCAAACAAGTAACTATATACAAAGTAAGTCAAAATGCAATCTCGAAGGCGTGATGGTCAACATATTTATTGACATAGTAAGTCTGAAATGCGTCATAAGAATGATAAAACTTGAGCTCTTGCGGCAGGAATTCCATGCCATACACGGGGATAAGATGGGCAGCACGATAGATAGCGTCAAGGTGAATGACGGCGTGCTCCGGGGAATTGTTTGCTCTATATCCTGGACGAACTATCCACATCCCTGTGTCTTCGTCTGCAGCATCGCCGACTTTGTCAAACCAACGGATCACAGCGCAGGGATACACTTCGCCCCGGTACTGGAATGAAACAAATGCACAAATGCGCGCAACTTCGAGGCCTCGCATGCCGGGTAGACTAGAGTCCATGTTGATGAAGACACAGTCGTTGCGTGAGTGCTCGTTCCGCCACATCAGTAAACCCCAATTTTCTCCACAGACATAACATTTCCGACAGTTTCCGACAGTTTCCCACAGCGCCCCACAGCGGCACAGAGCTCACAGTAGATTTCTCCCAGCATCGACATTTTCTGATACTAGTTCCTCACAGTAACCCACAGAGGGACAGAGCTCACAGGGTGTACAGCTGCTTACAGTGTTTGTCAGTAAAATACTAGTACTAGTCACCATTTCCATTTCTCAAGCGCTACTACTAGTATGTAGTTTGAGCTAGAGCTATACTTAGAAAATTAAAACAATTTGAAGCACATCCGCCAAGGTCAAGACATAAACAAAATTTCATGGCCGAATCATATTTAGTGAGAGTACTACTGCCAAATACAATGTTTCTATTTGATACAAATCAAAAGAAGGTACTTGTCATCAGTCCAACTGGATGGCGACCTGACGGCAGGATGCGAATGAGTCTATGATACGAAGGTGTTAGTTGGTAGTACTATGTAAATGATAGGCGTACTTACCGTGAAAATTGTGTGGCGCTGGGTGGTGAGAAAGACCATGTTTCCTGAATGTGATGCGCATATGACCCAATCCTACATCCGCCTTGTCGAGCTTGCGCTGAGAGATGGCGGACTTGTGTTTTGAAAGAGACGTCATGACTTCATGTTCTCGGACAATACAATCAGCAAGTGTTTTCTCTGCATCGAATACATCACGTCGGGCCCTTGCAAGGTCCATGATGAGGTTGGCTTCAAGATCATCAACATCATTGATGGTCTGTGGGCATGTGAACGAGCATTGCCTAGTAAGATATCACAGTCACTTACCATTGAGCCAATAGCGTCGACCACATCGTACAAATCTGCGATACCACTGCCAGAGTCACCCAGGACATAGTTGGCTTGCCACTTATTGCATCGCGGGCGCATACATGACGCCGATGATACTTCACTATCACTAGAGACATTCAGATTGAGATGTATTGGTGTGTGGCTTGACTCGGACATGAGGGACTGAAAAACTAATATGTTCAGATTCCGGAATCAATACCTTTACAGTTGAATGTCTCAGAATTCTCACGTGCATGCTATGTCGTCATTCCAGTGTCCTTCATGCAGCAAAGGCGGTTTCAAGAACGACGTCGCTGTTGCTCATCACATGAGCCAACCTCGTTCTGGGTGCAGTACGTGGCTGCAGGATTTGGCATGCTTTCGCCCCGAGTCTGACGACTCTCGTATGGACTCGGATGATGAACCAAATATTTCCATGGATATGGACGATGGACCGAATATACCCGACATCGAGTCTGGTGGTTTTGGGGATTGGGATGAGATGTCTCGAGGGAGTACTGGTGGTAGTGAGAGCCAGGGAATGCCAACTCACAACTCGGAAGTTATTGACTCATATCCTGACTGCGCTCAAACATACGGCAAGGGCTACACGTTCCTCGATCTATTCAATTCCGACAATAACAGCAAACACCGTGCAATGAATCCGTATTACCCATTCAGCAGCCGGAAAGACTGGGAAGTTGGGTCGTGGCTCCTTCGCTCAGGATTGAGCATGGGGAAAATAGACAGTTTTCTTTCACTCGAGATGGTGAGTAACAAATTCGTCGATAATATTTACAATTTTTCTAAGTGATTCAGATAAAGACCCTTCCGTTGTCATTCCTTTCGGCCAAGGAACTTCGCAGTAGAGCGGAAATGTTGCCCAGCAGTCCGCGCTGGATGTCTCAAATCATACCTACAAAATTTTCTACGAAATTGCCCATTGTGTTGTATTGGCGCGATCCCCTGGATTGTATTTCAAGCCTTCTCAACCATCCTGCCTTTCATGATCAGCTGGACTTTACGCCTCGCAGGGTGTATACCACTGCACAGAGGTTGTGTCGCGTGTTCTCGGAATGGGCGACAGGTGATGACGCGTGGAATATGCAGGTACGCATAGTATCATTTGTGCGAGTTGTCATACTTATCAGTTTTCGGACAGTCAGCCCTACCAAAAGGTGCAACACTCCTTGGGACCATCTTATCATCTGACAAGACGAATGTATCGACCATGATGGGCGACAGAGTTGCACATCCCCTTCTCGTTAGCCTTGCTAACATACGCATGTCTACCCGACTCAAATCGTCTTCGAATGCCTTTGTCCTTACTGCTCTACTCCCCGTCCCAAAATTCATCCACAAGAAGAAACGCATGCGAGGTGTACTTGAGGATCGCCTCATTCACGAATGCTTGGATATAGTTCTACGTCCACTCAAGGTAGCCGCCTGCGAAGGGGTCATGCTGTCAGATCCCATCGGACACAGTCGCTACTGTTTCACACCACTCGCAAGCTATATTGTCGACACCCCCGGAGGCCATGATGCTGGCTGCCGTTGGCGGGAAAACCTCTCCGGTTACTATGGCCATGTATAAACAGTTTGGAGATTCTTTCCGTCACGAACCTCGCACACGAGCAACTACACTCTCCCAGCTGGCTACTGCACGGAGTAAAGTTGATCCCGATGACATCGAGGCTTTTTTCCGTGAGGCCCAGAAGTTTCGTCTGAATGGCGTCAACACACCATTCTGGCTTGATTGGCCCCTCAGTAATCCATCACACTTTCTTACTCCCGAGTTTCTTCACCTCATCCATCGCGAGTTCTACGACCACGATGTAAAGTGGCTCATTTGCGCAGTCGGTGACACAGAGATCGATTTTCGGTTCTCTGTGTTGCAGGTCATCACTGGGTTCCGTCATTTTCATGGCGGGATTTCAAAACTTAAACAGGTTACAGGACGCGCTCAACGCGACATCCAGCGCTCAATTGTCGCGGTCAGCGCGGACACAGTACCTAGCACCGTGATGGCTGCCATATGAGCTCTCATGGACTTTCGGTACCTCGTACAGTCACCCGTAATCGATGACATCCAACTCACCCGTATTTCCACGGCCCTTGAAGAATTTCACGCCAACAAAGATGCAATTATAGATGGCGGATTTCGTCGTGGTCAGCGTGGTGGAGTCATTGAGAACTGGTACATACCAAAGCTGGAGCTCATGCAGTCCATAGTTCCGAGCATAAGGAACACTGGAGTTTCTCTGCAATGGACCGCCGACACCACCAAACATGCGCACATAACGGAAATCAAGGATCCTGCTCGCTCCAGCAACAACAACAACTACGATCCCCAGATATGTCGCCATCTTGACCGTACCGATAAGTGCCGCCGCTTTGACCTCGCTATGAGTCTGCTTAACAATATGGCAGACTCGAAGCGGCAGGGTTCAGATGACGTTGGCGATGTCAATGACAATGTTGATCTCGATGCAGACAACGATCACGATGATGGCGATGTTGATTTCGATGCAGATGTCGATCATGATATCCCACACCTTCTAGCGATGAACAAATACCCTGGGCATTCACGTCCGACCACTAATTACTTCGAAATTGCCAAGGTCCTTCAGCACAGGGAAGCAGGAACAGTCCCTGTGCCATTGCGCTCGTTCGTTATTGAACGCACAGCGTTCCACCTCGCCTACGACCCATCCATCAGAAATATATCTGTTGACGATGCTGCCATTAAGTTTGGCCTTCCCGACTTATGACCAGCCATTGCCAACTTTCTTCGTCGTGAGGATACTCACGGGAGGGATCACATCCATACTATTGGGGGGGCTAGAAGAGCCGGACCCACTACTCCACTTCCCTTCGACAAACTACAAGTCTGGTTTAAGCTTCAGCTCCAGGACACCGATTTTCATGATATCAGCATCATACGGCCTGCACAGACCCTCAACTGCGCACCCCCTTCTGATCCCTGGACCTCTGGCCGGTATGACACAGTCATCATCAATAACGAGGCAAGATGTGTATGGCCCACAGATGGTCTTCACGGTATGTTATTCTTACATTGTACTGAATATTTACTTATTGTCAAGTCGTAGGTCATACTATTGGTCAGATCAGGCTTCTCATGCGTCCTGTTGGAAAGAGTGGCACAAATTGGTCATGGAAGGACCGCTTTCTGGTATATGTACATCGCTTTGACATTGTTCCCCAAAGCTCCGGTACCAATGATCGTGAGCCAAGTACGCAGCTCCACTTGCTCAAATGAGCGAAGCGTTCAAATGGTACTTGGGTGGGTGACATCGTGCCTGTGACACAGCTCAGAGCACTTATCAACCTCGTCCCTCGCTTCAGTGCAAGTGCGGACAACCGCCTCACCCCATATAATAGCATGGAACATGCTTCGCAGTTTTGGCTCAACAAGTATTGGGACAAGAACTCATATTTTCCTCTTTCCATGTAACTTTGACGTAGTCACCCTTTTTTATGCAATGCTCGTGTCAGTTGTGTATCTAGCCAATGGTTATTCTAGTCTATCTTATTCTTAGATCATTGGTCCAATCTTTGATGGCGCTGTGAGGCGCTATGTGGCGTGATAAGCTGGCGTTTGTCTCACTATTGTCACATACAAAATGGCTTGTTTTTTCAGGACCGTTGACAACGGAATCAAATTGTCATCACTTGTGTCTATCCCCGATGTCACTGATGTCCCTGCTATGAACAAGATCACGTCCAACGAGCTTAATCGGCTGGTCACTCACGAGGATGCACCAAAGGCCTCACAACCGATACTAGGACACTTACTCACCCAAATCTTCCAGTCTTTCACAATTCCTCTTCCCGACGTGTCCAACCTTAAAATACCTTTTGGAAAAATCCTTCATCACAACCAGCGCATCAACGAAAAGTTTAGCAGTACATCACCAGATACCCTAGTGCCGCTGTATGACACTGAAGCGAAGACTTGGAACTGGGCTCTTCCAGTTGACCCCCCAGAAAATGGTAGTACTCCAGCTGGGGTTGACTCGGGGTCAGACTCGGAGGACAACGCCACACAGGAAACAACTCATGAAGAAAATTTTGCAGCGTTTCTCAATGCTTTTGCTAGTTGCTTGTCACGGTCGCGGTCCGAACTTGTAGCAATACGCTTTGCAACCGGCACATGGAGTGCAGCCAATGCACAGAAGGCATTGCCTGGCAGCGCCATCAAGCGCAAGCCAGATATTGTCCTATCTGACGATATATCTGCCAAGTGGGGAAACATCAGGGTATCAGCAGAACTCATGCACAGTCGATACCAGCCTGCGATGCGACTCGGGAAGGCCGCGGATACCCATGCCTATATTATGATGAGTGAACAGCCCTGGAGGCGCTTCGCTCTCATATTATCATTCACAAATAAATATCGCCACCTTAGGGTCTTGATGTATGACCACTCAGGTGGTGCTGTATCCCCTCGCTTCGATATTTACACGCAACCCAACGCATTTCTACACATCATCGCTGCTATCATGTTTGGGAGTTTAGAGTGCGTCGGTTATGACACAACAGTTTCCTTCTCGAGGATTGTTTCACCACCCCGATCCAAAGATATCCACGGCTATCGTCCCATCAGAAATACTCCTGCCCGACGGAGTAGTACGACAGACCATGCTGTTACCACATCGAGCTCTGATTCTCTTCCAAATCCTGATGTATCATCCGGCGAAGCTCTTGAATCGGTCGTCTCCAATGATTCTGATGACTCTGATGACTCTGATGAGTCCTCTAGTGATTCTGCTCACGACTCAACTGAAGAGAGTCCGAGCGCCTTGCATGACTCGATGGATGAAGAGAATTCCTCCCCCCCTCAACCCACTGCAACCCGCAGCGCTCCCCTTCTCAGCCTCATATTGCAAATACCCCAGGCTGAGATGACCGAGAGCATCTATTCCATCACCCCTCTCCCTTCCCAATTCCCTTATTCTACTCAATCACCCGAACCTTGCAGCAAGATTCGTGTAGGGGAGAAAATCTACACCATAAAGAGGATT
The DNA here is from genome assembly GCA_016758765.1 of Suillus cothurnatus. Lineage (NCBI taxonomy): Eukaryota > Fungi > Basidiomycota > Agaricomycetes > Boletales > Suillaceae > Suillus > Suillus cothurnatus. The sequence continues at coordinate 241,236 of JABBWL010000101.1, read as the reverse complement.
CTTTTTGCGACCCGAGGCCTCGTTGGTCGCGGAACCGTTTGCTATTTAGTCACCTTGGACAATGAAGACTACATCATCAAAGATCATTGGGTTCTGGGCAAGGACGATAATGTAGTCCTGAATGAGATCAAGATGCTGGAGTTAATGGACAACGTCCCTGGGGTTCCAAGGCTGGTGGATTATTGGGTTGTTGAGTGGTCAGATGGTGAGCCCGACATTACCCCGCAAATATCGGCACAAGGAACGCCGGAGTACCAGAGGCACCAGTCATACTCATGTGCATCTTGTCTTGAAGCCATGTGGTCGCCCCCTTCACATGTTCCGAACGCTCAAGGAGTTCATGCGAGCACTAAGAGATATCGTTAAGAGTAAGCATCTAGTTCGTGGTACAGGTGTCTTAAACTGATGCTCTCTGATTTTAGTCCTACAAACTGCAGTGGAGGAACGTCAGATTTTGCATCGGGACTGTAGTCTTAACAACGCGATGATCCTAGACGAGCTTGGCAGTAGTGAAGGGTTTCTTATTGACTGGGAGTTCGCGGTTCGTATTGCCGCGGATAACAAATATCCCATCGGTGGTACAGTAAGTACACCTCATTCATTAAATATTCAGTTTATTAATTCATTTGCCAGGGCACAGTCCCTTTCATGTCACGTGGGCTACTCAACCAGGTCGCAATCCTGCAGCAACAGGCGAACTCGGAATCGATGAAGAAGAAAACTCGGGCACATAAATCAACGAAAAAACCGACAACCCCGAAATCATCGTCGGATTCTTTGGCTCTGCCAATATCATTTGTCGTTCACAGATTCGCGGATGACTTGGAGTCTCTTTTTTTTTATATTCGCTTGGGTTTGCATCAAGTTCAGTGGTCCCAATGGCATGGTGCGCCAGGGGCCCTTACCCAATTCCTTGCTGGATCGATGGACAAGCCTTGACTTGGAAACATGCGCCGCCTTCAAGATCACCTTTTTCGCGAATCCAGCAGAAGAAAAGCGTCTCACTGATGAATTTCACCCGTACTTCAGGGACCTCATCCCCCTCGCAACCGAGTGGCGTAAAGCTCTGGCGGACAACATGATTCACCCCGTCACCTTCAGTACCATTCTTGGTATACTCAACTCGCATCTTAACAAGCTTCCCGACGACGAGGAGCTCGCAACTACTGTGAATATGCTCAAGAATGATGCTGCCATTCTCGTGGATCATTTCAAGGGGAAACGGCTTGCTTCAGAGTCTTTCTCTGTTGTGGAGCCTAAGCGACAGAAGTCCCATCATACTGGAGACACTGAGTCTGATTCAGCATCGGGCAGTGACGCATGACCAGGAGGGAAAGGTGATTCGATTTGTCCACCCGCTCATCATACGCTATCTTCTTTGTTATTAGCTTGTTTGCACTGGCATATGCATACCTAGAATCTCGTGTACTGTGTTACGTTGTTATGATAGTTCACCTACGAGCACCCTACTGATTTTTCTCTTTCTCTTCACAATCAGACAGTTTCTTTTACGTACTACTATTCATCTTGCCAATGATGCGCACTGTTTTTGCTTATGTAATCGAAATTTGAATGTAACTCTCAGGCTGGGTGCGAAACGTTTTCTTAACTGACGTCAATATGAAGCACATCTTCTCTCGCTAGTCCCATCTGAATATCGAGTACGAGTCATGATACACAACTCTTGCGACACATTGACTCAGGTGTGTTGCTCTATTACTATCATTACTAACAATGAAGTTTTTCTCTCGCTAGTCGTCCGAATATCGATTACTGAGACATGATATAAAATCCTCGTGAGTCTGGTATAATTCATCAGCGTTGCCTCTTCCTGTTCTTTATTGCAGTGATGCCTCCCCGTGCCGTTGCCAGTCCCAAGAGGAAACGATCCAAGCGCAAAGGATCTGATGCTTTAAAGACCGGCTTGCCAAAGAAGTCGCGGGCTGCAGACATTGCCGAAGTACCCAGCATGGTACCTCTCATGTCACTCGACCTGGCTGGAGCAGAAGCAGCAAATGATGCTCCCCGACGTTCTGGCCGCCCTAATGCAGGAACTGGAGGTAGGAACGCCCAGCTGGAGAAAATTGGATTAGCGCTACAATCTAAGCCTCGAGCTCACGAACACAAGGGTAGGACGTCCCTTGGTCCCAATGTTCCAGTCAATCCCCAAGCCCCAGAGCCACGTCGTAAAGGTCAAAAGAAAGATTCTAAGGTAAGTGTTTAATTAATGTTGTTACTCATGTTGATTCTCCCATAGGCGGTTCCTCCACCGTATAGCTCGCTCGTCAGTGATGCTCCAGATGCCTCAGCCATGGATATTGCAGAGCCCAGCTTAACACTACTACAACCTGGCAGATGGTTTGGATTTGCTGCTTCAAACACCACAGACTTTGTTCATCCCGGTACTGCTAAGCCCGATCTTCAGGTGTTGGAAAACCCATATGTCGCCGTTGGGATGAAGGTCGCTGAGCAGCGAGCTAGGGACGTTATTGCTGAGCAGCGAGCTAGGGACGCTATTGCTGAGCAACGAGCTAGGGATGCTATTGCTGAGCAACGAGCAAGGGACGCTATTGCAGAGCAGCGAGCTAGGGATGCTATCGATGAGCAGCGAGCTTGGGATGCTATCAATGAGAAACGAGTTCGGGACGCTATCGCTGAGCAGCGAGCGCAGCATACCCAGAGGTCCGTCTTTTTGGAGCACAACTTAGACCCAGCTCTGCGCCAGGAGGATGACACTGTTAGGGCTCAACGTCATCTGAGGCTGCTAGGATCTGAGGAGGACAGTGACTCCAAAAGCAGCAGCAGCAACGACAGCGATGACAGTGACGACAGCGACAACAAAGATCCTGACGGAGAGGCTGATGGAGAGGATGATGAAGAGGGGGAGAATGATGACACTGTCAAGAGCTCGCAGGAGTTTGGTTGGGGGGAGGCCGGCCGGCTTCAGAAAGAACATCCAGGTAAACATCTTCGTGGCATGATTTCCCTTCATTAAATCGATATCATAGGATTTTCAAAGGATGCACTACCTTCGCAACCTCCAGTCACTCGTCCACTCACACCTGAATTTGAATTCCAGTATTCACATGATGAAGATGATGTTGTTGCCCTGACGAGCCTTGATAAAACCTCCGTAAGTTTTCTAGTCTAGCTGAGACCGACTCACTTCATTTTGTTCGTCCAGCGGAACGAAAGCTCTCAGGTATGATCACGTTACTTAATTGTGACACGCTTACATTTCTTTTCTTTCAAGGGCCCTCAGGACATCTCACCAGGCCTACAGCGGCAACAGTCCCAATACATTGAGGTGAGATTAGAAATTGTTCTAATTGGCGCTCACAATTAAGTAGACCATTACCTTGAAGCCCAAGGATGTATTGCAGCGCCACCATGAGAAAAACAGAAAGCCCCGTCTTCCTGACCCTGACTCCCTCAAGCTGCTAAATCAAGAAACCGAGTCTAGCGTTCAGCCATCAAGAGCCAAAAGGTCCAAGGCATCGGGTAGTGGGCCAACACCCGATCAACTATCTTGGTATGGCCCGCGCTGGAAGCGTTTTCTGGAGGATGCCAAAGCGGAATGTCGCCTGCAACATGCCCTGGAGAATCCGTTTCCAGCCTTGGTGAAGAACCTACCAGGATCAATCACCGAAGTTCTTATCGCAACGTTGGTTATGTGGGATAGGAACGGTGAACAATTTGAAGCTGGTGAGTGCTCATTTGTTCTCGTTCGTTCTCAAACTAATCTGTCATCGCAGGGGTTTGGCCTGAGCAAAAAATTAATATGTCTCGGTTGGTGCGTATTTAACTCATTCTGGGCCGATATATCGCTGACAGTCTGTACTGAAGCTGTACGACGATCTTTCAACTTGGCGATCAGACTTGAAGAAAACTGCCATAAGCATTGCACCACTATCATATTCGCTCATTCCCCCGCTTTCGGTCCCCGCTCAAGAACGTGCTGCTTGGATTGAACATGCGGCTGCTGGTTTAATCAAAGAATCGCTATTCTTACGGTTTGGGGTGGAAAAAATGGTGAGTGATCTTGCACTGATTGCATCTATACTGACAGAAGATTGCCAGGGGAAAACGCGAAATTTTGCCCATCCCGCCCTTCGTGAGGTTGCCATTGCATTCTTTTACACAGGGCCATATCGAATCGCGCAAAGGATGCCAGAGATCTTCCGTACGGAATTGCCGCTCTCGTGTTTGGCTTTGGTTGCCACAGTGGTAGGTTATCTCCTTCACAAATGTTGTATTAATTTTTTTTCTATACTAGTTCAATTGCGTCCTCGACGGTCTTGCGAAAAACGGACATGGAAAATCATACCTGAATTTTTCAAGCAAGGACTACAGCCCTATTTACAATCAGATGCTTGTATTTCTCAAAGATATCCTTGGAGATGCATATCATGGTCCGAGGCTGTCAGCTCAACTGCAAGAATGGGCTGCAGCAGGATGGCAAGGATCTCCACCCTCTCCGAAAACTTTTATACTAATTTCATTTGCACAGGGCCGCGGCATTGAATCTCGAAGGAGTTGTTGAGGCGAAGCACGACCACCTGCAAATTCTTCTCGACTAGTTTTCTATTCCCGCGCCCCTCTTTCATCGTTTTAGGCACCGTTGTATCATTGTGTTCCTGATCGTGATCTAATACTGTCCAACATAGTCATGTGATTGAATATATTGGTTTTGTTTTATTTTTAGTGTCGTGTAAGCAGCACAGCGAGCAATATCAGTACAGTGAACAATATCTGCACAGTTCCGGTGCTCTGTGAGTGTCTGTACATACATAGACAGCAATTTTTTTTGCCAATTTAAGTAGAATTTCGTAGTTGCTGGGTGGTCTGTGAGTGTCTGTACAGAAATTCACAGAGCAAGGTGCTACTTGATGAACTGGCTAACAGGGACCAAGCTGTGGAGCTTGCACACTGTACAGCGCTGTACAGCGCTGTACACCACAAAGTGGTTTACTGATGTCGCCATCAGCGTACTATCAGCTTGCCACAGTCTACTAGCTCTGTTCGCAGTAAAATCGTCTCTGATTGTGTTAACCAAATACACATAGTTTGTACTCACTCATTCTATCCATGGTAATGACCATTTCCCCCAACTGGCGAATCAAGATCTTGCGTCGCCAACTTTCCTTCCACCAACCATTCCAAGATGTCGTTCGGGTGTAAAAAGGTATGTTGCTTTGAATATTGTCCATGATGCGATATAATTCACCATGTAAGCTGGCTCCCTGAGTCCTGAACTCTCGATTCCATCCTGTCCAGATACATCTCAGGCAAAAAGACCATGCTCTTGTTATTCATACATTGGTTTGTGCTTTTCTTGTATTGCTATCTTGCAAAAATCTGACATATACAGTTCTTCTCCTTTGTGCATTTGAGGTAAGAACGAATCCTACCAGTGGGATATGAATCATAATTTGCGCAGCATCGACGTGTATCAGACCAAGTGTGAAGTCTACTTTTTACATGCAGAAACTATCATCGAGCGAATATCAGACACCATTCAGCAGAAGTTCATAGGTCAAAATCAGTCACAGGTATTCATCAGGTACATCAAAAGGTTTACACTACGCCCATACTCTAAACATCTTCATTGACAGATGCTGCCCACTGGGGGCATCACATAATCAGGATCACAGAAGGGCAAGGAAAAGCAAGTGATGTCGATGACTTGGAAGGAGATGGCGAGAGACCACAGGATGATCACCGGGCATCAGAAAGTCAAGGTAAGTGTTTGTGTAAATCTCAGGCAACTATCATTTGAATCTTGTTTGGTAGTGAAGGTGCTTTCTCAGCACAAAATGTGGAGCTCCCTACAGGATCACACACAGACTCAACAATTACGGTCACTGACTTGCTGAGAACCGCCTCCAACGAGCCCATACAATGTGTCATTTTGTATCTATAACAGAACTCAGGCGCCTTGCTTCCAAGTGCATGCATAACGGTGGGCTATGCATATTTTTTCGCAACAAAAATGCTCTTACACACCTAAAACATAGACCTGACTGAAATCATCAAAACACATGCATCTTGGGCCTCATGTACATCCCAACTCCATATTGACATTCCACAGATACCAAGTTGTTGTCTCGGGCCCTCTGGGAGTCTGCGCTGGTTCTTTCATGCGCAAGCTAGCGTACTTTTATTCCCCAGCCCCATTGTTTGTTGTCTCATCGCCCGCCTCTGATGAAAATGAACAAGAAAATCCGAAATGTCAAGCATGGTTCCTGTTGGATAATGACGTCGTGCAGGTGGCAAGCTTGCCAGATCTTTACAGGGTCTTTGAATGCTGTTAGACTTCATATCATATTGTACTTTCTATCTGTGAATGCTGGTACATAACTCTAGAGCTGTCATGATGTATATAGGCTACAATAATTCTTCAATGCATCGATACAATGAAAGCATGAAGATAATTGTTAGTACAACCCCTTGCCATTGGGAGCAGTACAATAAAAGGCTGGAAGTCATACTTGAATGCGTCAACCTCAGACTGACTCGGAGATTTAGACTCATCACTGGAGCCATCCAATAGGTCGCATGATTTTGATGTGCCAGTGATCTCAGCTCTCCTGACAGGTATGTGATGTGTGTTGCTACAGTACTATTCAAATGTACAGCATCTAACTGTTTGAATTTGAAGGGCCTTCTCTGCAGTTTTTGTCAACCTGCATCCTTCGCTTGTCAAATGGGTCCAATGGGTCTGGAACACAATAATCTCCGATCTGAGGCACAACTTCCAACTGTCTGCCATTGCAAAAATCCCAGTCCCAATCTTTGATGTTTAATTGGAGCTTTGCCTCCAGTGGCAGCAAATTGTACCATACTGGATTGTAGAAATTTCGAGGAAGGCTGGGAGGTGCTGAAACTGACGGATTTGTCTTGTTTGAGTGAAGTCTAGTGCATGGTACATTTCTGCACTGTCATTGGTTGGCTCTGGAAGACGTAAAGTTGACTCCTGAAAACCTTAAGTCATAAACATGGTCGTTGATGCAATACATCAGCGAGTGGAATGCGGTCCCCTGCCAAATTGGCTCAATGCGCCTGTATCCAATGTGTTTCACACACCTTGAAGTCTTCTGCAAATATGCAGGCTCCTGGTCCAGTTCACTCTCAGATTCGTTGGAACTACAGCCTGCACTCCCTGCTTCCTGTAAAAGAGCCATGTGTGGTGTAAATGGGCCACCATTAAGTGCACAAACTTTCAATTGCTCTGCATAAAGCTGAAATGAACATCAATGTGAGTATAAATATTGGGGTGAACAGATCACGTACCCAATTTTTCCTTGACTGCCTTGCACTCTTCTTTAGCTCCAACTCCTTCTTATCTTTAAGCTCCTCTATGGACATTCTGTTCTTAACCTTCTCTATATTCTTATAATAGTCTCAGATGGTTTTGAAATGTGAATAGAATGCATCTTTCACAGCTTTTCAAGTAAAGTATTGTTCAGGAATTTTAGAGTTGCTGTACCAACGAAACTTGGTAGCTTTCTTGATGAAGTCAAGGGAAAATATAAGGATGGCATCGACGTTGAATTTCGTAGTTCGATGGCACATCAGATCAAGACAAAAGTTGTCTGCAGTAATCTGGATGCGACCAGGAGCATCTGAGATGTACGCAAAGTTCTCATCTTCAGTGATGCTACAATTACTTGAAGTCAACAGTTTATAATCGCTGACTTTCAGAAGATGATGTGCATGCTGACGAATACATGCCTATGGCAGCTGGACATTAATAACAGTAGTCTTCAATATGGATCGAATACAGTACCAACTAACCTTAAAAGCATTATAAGCCACCTTGCTATGATCAGTGGGAGCATCTCTGCAATCATCCTTGGGATCAGGGACAAAACCAGCATGCTTCTTTCTCTTTGCCTTTGACTTTGCATGATACTCGGAGGATAAATTCCTTTGTTGTTCCTGGGTCCACGTGCAAATCTGACGGATTTCCTTAACGTTGTCTTCAATCCTCTTCATGATGGCTGACTGGTGGACTTCCAGCATTGAAGCCAGGTGCAAGAAGCCTGTAGAAAACCATGTTATCATAGAGGCCATGGCCTCTGGTGGGAATTGCTGATTTTGTGTGATCAGCTCGGAGGCAGGGTTAATTTGAACAGTTGGTATAGGGGAAGCAGGCAGCAGTGGCAGCAAGTTTGGGAATTTGGGCAATGTAGAAAACGTGGTTGAGGAGTTCTTTGAAAGACATTGTCAGTTTAGCAACGGTGAGAAGAACCTGTGAGATGTACTGATAGAGGATCTAATGGTGGTGAAGGAACATCAGCTGCCTTTTGTTTTCCTTTGGACTTGCATGACTGCTGAGATTCATTATCAGAAGATGACTCATTATCAGGAGATGGCTCATCCAATCCAGAGGTTGACTGCTTTTTGATACCAGAGGACTAAAAGAAAATCAGGTTTAATCACCTTGAGTATATATAAGACATACAGTAGACTGCATCTGTATCATAGCACTAGCACTATGTTTATCCAAGAGCTCCTGTGGAGCTGTATCAAAGTTTCTTCCTCCATAAAAAAATAGTAATCACCTGTAAAGATGTAGTAGAACGATCCAACCCCTCAGGGAGACCTCGGATAGTATGATTGGAGCATGTAGAAGATTGTGAACCCCAGCGCTTGGGAGGGTTGGGCCAAGTCACAGGTCCCTTGATCTATGATATCGACAGTGATCTGCAGCTTGTTGAACTGATCAATGCCAATGAACTGATCAATGCCAATGAACTCATCGATGCCAATGAACCTCTGCATACACTCTGCAAGCCCCAGGCTGGGCTGAATGAAAATGTCCTTGCCATAAATGACGCCATGTACCTCCTGAACAAGGGCCTCCAAGAGTCTTATCTGAGACTCCTGAGGTGATTGATCACTAGTTGACGCTACTATCTGTAATCATTCAAAATAACTCCAGAGAGAGCAATGTGACAAACTGACTTTTGGTGGTGTGGACTGTGGTGCAGATATCGTAGGATCCATTATGTGCTTCTGCATCTTTGGCTGCTCTGAGCGGCCTTGCTCCTATGTAGCATCACTGTCCCGCTTGCCAGCAAATGTCACTTTTCCAAACCACATCAATAGTCCAAATAGATTCTTGGACCTGTGTCGGCCCTATGAATGCAAATGAATCTTTTTGACGAATGATGAATGTGTGACTCGGAAGACTCAAAGAGGGTATTTATTACCTTGTGCAGAGTATTTCCATGGTCTGAAGACCTGAAAGGGAGTCGGAAACAATACCTATATAATGACTGTTCAGATGTGAAAGAGAGGAAAGATAAAAAGCAAGGGACAGACATGCATCAAATTACAATCAAAGTGATTGTATTGTACATTTCCAAGAGAAAATTGATCAACAATCAAGATATAGTAATAGATTTTGGAATGAGCATGAATCTCAACCTTAAGGCCACTCCAAAGGCCTTACGCTAACTTGAAAAAATCCTACCATCTACAGTTTTACAGCAATTGGCCCAGGGCATTGACACTCCTTCTACTCTGACCGTTGTCAGACTCGGAAAGATCCAGATTCTCAAACATTGACACAGCTTCTCGAATTCACATGATGATGAGAGCACCATCACTTATCGCGCAACATCTATGAGCTGGAAGACATGCAGTGAGTAGTAACCATGTCGTACTTTAGATTTTGAAAATAGATTCCATGTACTTTATGGATCACTCCAGACAACAAATACCGCTTAATCTTGGTTAATCACTTGTTATCAATTCCTTTGTCAGGTCTTGACTGTCTTGACAAGCATCTTTCCTTTGTTCTAGCGAGTTTAAAAGGGGGCTCATCCGATATGTTACACAAAAACGCTCTCCACCATGAGCAACCAGTCTCCGAGTCAAGCCAGGGGCACCACTGTAGCTTCATCTCTGGATTCATATGATACTCCTGAGGCAATTCAGGAACTCAACTCTATTGACTTGGATGGTGGCAAGGAACAGCAATTGGAGCATATCCTATGTAAGGTATTTCTATTTTATCTTAAGCTTGCTATCACTGATGTTTTACACTGAAGTGGACCCACATTACTATAGTCTTTTGAGCCAACAATTTCACCATGCTCCCCAAAACGATGTTCAACTTGTCAGGAAAGTCTTTACTCTTTTTGACAAGGTAAGTCACACAACAGCGAAAAAGCACTACAGCTCACTGAGAGATACTACAGCTTGATGTTCAATTCCTTCTCAGTGGAGCAAATGATTTCCTCCTTGAATTCATGCTTAAAGAAGTAAGTCCTATTAATCTGAACTATGAGGGTGCTGACCAGTTACAGCTCAATGAACCACCAAAAGAAGCTGTGAGGCTTGCTATTCTTACATTTGGCGTTTCCTTGGTCAGTCATCCAGTATTTGAGTTATGCATCTACTAATGTGTAGCAAAAGTTGGAAGAGTGTTTCAGATGGTCTTAGAATAACACTGTTCAGCTACCTCCTCCTGTTTTTCTCCTTATGCTGTTCATGCCACACCTGTAGTTTCCTTTTACTTACGTTGCAGTTATGAGTATGTGATCAGCTGTGATCGGTCTATCATTGTTGAAAGGCGTCTGTTGACACACTTTGGATCTGTGTGAAAGCTTGAGTCCCTGAATAATCATAGAGCGTGAAAGTTCAGCCTGAGCCAATGATGCCAAATATGCTTGTTTCACTCAATTGAATCATACAGATGTAGTGGTGGTGATCTCAGTGGACGTGGGGAACATTAAGTTGGATGTTGTGGTACTCTTGAATGTGCCAGCTGCGCTGAGTAAAGAAAAGCCCCACACTTCATCCATATGAGCATCTTGTATTTGACAGATGTGTTTGCATTCTAAAACATCATGCAAAATTATGCCTATGGAAAGTGATTTTTTGGACATGAATGATTGTCAGCCAAGTTGATTTTCTCAATGCACCTCCATCTCAACTACCACTGGCAACAGCGCTCGATTACTCATGCTTTTTACACAACACCTTGACAGCGTCTATGTGACCCTTGACTCTTGAGAGTCCCTACGAAAGACTTCGCAAACAACCTGTCCATCTTGGCACCGTTGAAAGTAGGTGTCGCTCACGAGCACAAGCAAATGGGTGCATCAAGGGATCGAGTTTGTAGGTGGTAGGTAGAGTCTTGGATCTCCAGGATGTGCAGGCAGGTGTACTGAAGGAGCATGTTGTAGATAGTTAGATAGGGTGAGCTGCCATGTACAGGTGCAGAGTATCTGTTCAGATCAGAAAAACACCAATCTGGACTTTTAGAAAGCAAAGAATAGAGGTAAATGATTTGTAATAACTCACCAAGGGTGTTTCGACTAAGGATGGACGGTGAAGGCACTAAGTGACTGCTGCTCTCGCAATCACTCTCTCGATGTGAGATCAACAATGCTGCTGGTGAGGCAGAATATTGGGTCTTGCTGCACCTAGGCTGCTATGCCTGAGACAGATGCGTTCGACCCTAAAGGGGACTGCTACTGCACACAGAACCAGATAAATGAGAGACCCTTGTAGTCTGAAGGGTGCGCAAAGGTGCGAAGAGAAACACGAGACAAAAGCGAAGAAACACGATGAGAACGCAAAGAAACGCAAAGAATGCGAAGAACGCGATGAGAATGCGAAGTGCGGGAAAGTCGCGCTAAGGTAAGCGAAGCGTGGGAAGGCGCGCGCTTATAGCGCGCGTTGTCATGGGAAAGCATGGATGGAATGCGGAGAGTAAGGAGTGATATAGAAGGGCGGATAGATAACGGATTGACGGATACGCAAAGCGAGCGCAATGCAAAGTGAGTGAAAAGCAAGGTCTGATTAATCTAGTCTAGTCCGATAACAATAACCATAGGTAACACAAAGTGCGCCCTAATGGTGACTACTACTTCAGAGTAAAACCCGATAGTGAGGGAAGTACAGTAAAGGGGAGTAATGGGGGAGAGTAGTAGTGCGATCATCAAACTATATACTAGACAAAATCGTGTTGGATGCGGAAGGGATAGGAAGAAAACGCGCTGATAGTACGTAATAACATGTAATAACGCTGCAATGCTTGTTACAACCATGAGGCAAGGAATATGACGTACCAATGAGGTGGTCGGACATGGATAGGCGCTCCCGGATAATGCGCGATGAAATGCGATGAAACACGAAAGTGCGCGATGAAATGTGAAAATGCGCGAGAACACACGCTAAGCGCAAGCGTGGGAATACATCACGCGAGCACAGGAAAGCATCGCGCCTATGGCACATTATACAGGAATGTGTTGCATGATATACCAATGGAAGTGCAAGTCATTATGTGAATGATAAACGGACTGCTTGTGTGAATATGCCCATTACACGCCCATAGAAATATGAGTCCCTACAATGGGTGGCAGTGCGCGATCCCATCATTACAAATCTCATGATATGTAGTAGATCCATGCTGACGTTGTCTTAATAATCGAGGGTCTTAAATAAAAGTGTGTAAAAATGTAATGACACCACAATTACACTTGAATAAGACTTCTTGCCAGTCCTCGATTAACACGGTCTACGACTTTTCTAGTTTTCGTGGTAGATAACGTGTGAGTTCTTGGGAGGCTCGCTAAACCAATCAATTGATTAACTTAGCCGGAGCTTTTGTGTGTTTTAATAAAACCTATAAACTTTGTCTAGGATAATCTGACTAGACAGAAAACGTGGACCAAAAGACTGGTTGGTCAAATAAATACAAACGTGTGAGAAGCGGGTCTCAATATGCGAATACGTGGACCAAAGACTGGTTGGTCAAATAACTGGTGAAACTTTGCCTAGGATAAACCGTCTAGGCAATATACGTGGACCAAAGACTGGTTGGTCAAATAACTTGTGAAACTTTACCTAGGATAAACCGTCTAGGCAATATACGTGGACCAAAGACTGGTTGGTCAAATAACTACAAACGTGTGAGATGCTGGTCTCAATATACGTACACAATGACCAAAGCTGGTTGGCCAATTATCTCTGGAGATTCCTGCACAGTACTTCAAAGGGACTAACTTTGCAAGCAGCTGTCTGTACAGTGAGAAACTTCAGGGGCTATATTCACTTTTCTGAGAAAATATGTGCTTCTGAGAGATACTAAGTTTCTTATTTTTGGGGGAGAATGGGCTCTCCTTATATACATTTTGTGTGGGAATATTATGTAAGTAAAAAGATGGAGCTATGACATCAGAATGTGGAGCAGAATATTCCAGATTATTCCATGGGTGGAGTAATGACATCATTTATGACATCACTGTGGAGCAGAATATTCCAGATTATTCCATGGGTGGAGTAATGACATCATTTATGACATCAGTGTGGAGCAGAACTTTCCAGAACTTTCCCTGGAACATTCTAGAACTGATGACATCATCATGACTTCATCATGATATCATTTTTACCAACAAATACCTGCAGGAGTATCTGTGGAGTCTTATGACATCACTATGACATCATACCCTGTAGGTACAATTTTGTGAAGTATCTGGTGGGTCAAAGCATCCTAATAGAAAAAGAAATAAAGGAAACACTAGAGAAAACAACACAGAACTAATGATACAATGAGAATAAAAGAAACCAAGAACTTTTGGATAGGTTTTTGTAAGGCTTTGAACTTTTCTCTATGGTTTTCTCTAGCCAAAGTGAATAAGCCAAAGGCAAGGCAATACCTTAACCTTCTTTTTAATCCTACTATCAACTAGGTCATTATGTGATTCCCATCTCACAAATGACATTTCTTCAAGACAGTACAGAAATATAAATAAATATGGGGAAACTGGAATTGTTTGACCAAGGCTTGAAGCCAAGGCATGGGTTGACTAGCCTGAAGGCTAAGCTATCAGACTTTGTCTTTTAGGGGGATACCTAGTAGTCATGTCCATGCATGATTCCTAAATCATGCAGGACAACGGTTCAGACAATTACCAACGGTCGATAACATGGTTGTTCGTGGGGAATAGGTTTGTTGAGTTCTCTAAGCAAAACACTAGTGACTAAAGGTGGAGGGAAAATAAGATCAATAACTGGCTTGATGCAGTGCTTATGATCTTCTACTAAGCTAAGTCAATAACTGGCTTGATGCAGTGCTATGACTTCTCTGAATATAATGGTGCAACAGAATATAATGACCTAAAGCTGTATCCTTCTTGGATATTCCTTATCCTCAACAATGGAGATCAAACTAAGATCAGGCACTATCAAGACGACCCAATACGTGACTTCGAAACCAACCCTCTGCTGCTCAGGCACTCACGATGAGTATGATGCAGACCAGAACAGAATACACCCTCTTGATGTAGTCTTAAGTGGCCAAGCTCTTAATATTGTTGACTGACTGCAAGCCTTATTTGTCTTCCCTAATTGCTGAAAATACTAATATTCTCCCCACAGAACTGTTTCTGTGTCTAAAAGAGAACCTGGAATGTACTGTGTAAGATGGCTCAAATGTGGCCTCAGATGCCTTGTATGATGTTGCAAATGATGTCAAAGGAATGGAGGAAATAACTTAATATTTCTCTCAAATAGTCACTCAGATATTCACTCACTGAGAACCTAGGGAATTTTCCCTATGATTCCCCTACTAATTCTTAGGTGTAAAAGATGGGTATTGTTATTTCAAAGGGGAGAAAGTGAGCTCCTTATATACTACTCTACTGGTGGCTATGCTAGAAATTATTGGTATACAAGTAAAATACCTAGAATTGTTGAATAAAGTATTATGAAGCACTTTGGCAGAGGAACCCATATTTGGCATCCTTGGGTCAAGTAGCAGTGCTTCCTGTGCAGAGCTAACCTAATTTGGAAGTCTCAGGTAAAGTGCTTGAAAGGCTGTGTGCCAAGACTTTACACTGCCTGAATGCTGTACTTTTGGCTGTGTGCCAAGACTTTTGCACTGCCTAGTTGCTGTGCTCTAGCCACTAGCCCTAAAATAGACATTCTTAGTGCTCTTTTGCTGAATACCTTAATTCTGAGTTTGTTCATATTTGCAAACAACACATTACTCAAATGATGTTGTGTTTGTTTACAATTCTTCAAAGCCAAATTCCCTACTTAGACATAACTATGTCCAGATGTAGAATTGCTAATATTTTAGATGTTGGGGTGTTTCTGTAAAAGTATCTCAAAAGATGTGAAAATGTGTGAAAAAATTATGAAAGGTGTGGGAAATTGCTGACTAATGAAAATTAAAGGGTTTTGAAGCTGTTTTCTGACCAAGATAAGTATTATTGTGAAGAGATAAGTTGTAAAGTAATGTTTGTAGGCTCAGAAATTATTGAATAAAATTCTCCTTTGATTAGGAAAATTCAGGACAGTATAGTGGACTATTATTAGGAGCTTGTATAGAGTAGAAACTTAGATGAAAATATGTCTATGACCATGTACAAAGCAGAATTTGTGCATGTCACCATGATGCACATATTCTCAATGTTGGCTGTTACCTTATGATTCCCAGTGAAAACGCAAATAGAGGTTCAATGATATAAATCAAACTAGATAGATACAATAAATGTAAAACAAAGAACATTGAAGATAAGATCAAATTTACTTTTCTGCATTGGTGAAGCATCACCATTTCTGCATTCCTCCACATTCCTGCATGCAGCCACCGAGTATTTTTCACTGTACATATTTCTTGCCCTTCCTGTATTGTCTGCACAATCACTCTACTCAAAGTCTGTTGCAACTCGATATCACTTGGAAGTTTGAAGGACCTCAAACCTTCGGTGTAATGACACCAGCGCATCTCAACAGAAAGTCTGGTAGTAAGTCAGCCTTTGGGTGGGGTCAGTGCAGACTTCACTGTACATCTTAGTGCCAAAGGTCTGTCTGCTCCTGCCGGCCCTGCCCAGCACGCTGCGCTATTCATCCCCTGATCTTCTTGTTGCCTGCCATGTATCTAGTCATACCTACCACCTTCTTGCAGGCCACAGATATCCGAGTTATACACACACTTTTCCATTGAGTGCTACCTTTCTCAACGCCCGCCACCACATCATTCTAGTATGATTTCCCCCATCTGTTAGTCTGGATCAAAGCTTAGCGTTACTCACAACCTGTCTCGCAGTCTTTTAAATGGTGACAATGGCAACTCTCTTGTATTCTTTGGTGGATGCAGAAACACTTTTGAAGGCTGTTGGGTCTGTGGTTGCCATTACACCTTGCGGGGGATGCAGTGATGAAGATCCAGACTGATTGTCGACCAATGTGACCAATGGGCACTCTGACCTTGCGAGTTGATAGCATTTATCTGCTATTTTGCTTGTTTTTACTAGGTATGATTGTTAATGTGATTCGTTCAGATTCAGAGGTCTCTACAAGCAGCCAACATTCATTTAGGGTCAAGACTATGATATTGATATGCCACTGCTTCGACCTGCATTTCATGTATCTTTGGTAGGTCCCTCTGGTAGTATGATATGAGCCCAATAAACTAGGGCACAAATGGCAGGCTGCAGACGTGACATTGGGATGTCCCTCAACTGCAAACATTAGTTAGACCCCTCCAACTCTGTCAAACAATGATATACCCACTGCATCATACACAACTGCCAAATCATTGAGGAGTTGAATCCCCTACGGTCCCTCAGGGATGGGGTCTTGTCTATTAAACTGCAGTGCATTGAGTGAATTGAAGGTGTCTAATGCAATATGATTCCTTACTTTGCGGAGAATGTCGACCACAAATGGATGAAAATCCCAATGCTTCTTGGCTAGTTTGAACAGATACTCAATATGGCGGTCATGGAGTTCAACATCGGGGTCACATTCTTCTTCTTCCTCCAATTTTTCTGATTCTGATTCTGATTCTTCATTTGAGTCCATACAGGAGTCTGTGTGCAATCAGCCTGAGTGCACAGTGTTGCAAAATAAGTATCACCTTCTGCAAATGAGTCAAGGTCACCATCCTCTAGGGTGGCTCGGGAGTACATTGAAATGCACCTCAATATTAGCACTTGATAACATTGGCACTGTGTCATCATATGTCAAGGTGTGTTGCCCGCCAATGGGTAGTAGTAAGTCAGAGGACAGTTGAATGGCTTCTTATGGACTCCACTGCACCTTAAATACGATATATACTTCAACAAAGGTAACCTCAAAATATGTTCTTCATGCATGAATCCTAAGATCTGGATCTGCTGACATTAGCAAGTTCAACAAAGCAATCAATCTTTGTCCAACCCTTATCTTTGTTTCTAGACTCACCACGTCATGGCTGCTGAAGTCCCAAGATCTGGATCTAATATCAGTAAGTTGAAGAAAGCAACCGATCTTTTGTCTTTCTTTATAGTATAGTCAGCCTGCTCCAACTTCTACTAGTTGTAGAAGCCTAGCCACGACTCAGAGGCATTTGAACTCTTGCATTGGCTCCACCCATATGCATAGTATGCATACCAAGGTAAGCATAGTTTCAAATTTTAAATCTGGTTCTGTACTGTATACTCGTCGAAGACAGATGGAGTTTGATCGATACACCACAATGTGAACATCTACTTTTAGTACTACTACTTCTAATCTTCATGCAGCATTAGGTAACCAGGTTCTGCTTTCTCTGCCCCCTGACAGCATCTTGATCTCATTTCCTTAGCATTGATCCATAATCCAACTTTCACACATCATTTCGCACCAGGGCCATAGACTGTCCCACTGGTGGCATTCACAATGTAAGATTGTAAGAGGGTGGGGACAATTTAGGCAATTCCTGGTAATCATGGCTTATCAGCCCTTTGTTTTGTGCGTCATGATTTAAAAACGGATCATCTTACAACATCAATTAGCTTACTCCGTCTGATGGCTCCTTCCTCTAGGAAAATGTTCTGCCAGAATTACTTTGGAAAACCTTATGATCTTCATTCCTCATCTTTGAAGTCAAGTCCTAATGCTACCTCAAGTATCACTTCTGCAACTAGTAACAATGACACATTTCACCTTGAGCTCCAGGCTACGTGCAAAGTATGTTTGTGTTGGTCGTTCTTGAACCTGTCACTGACAGTGCTGTCTCTTCCCAGATAGCAATCAAAGTCAATGTCCTTGCTATAGACACAGCACGCCTGAGAGAGGTCAGTATATACTAATAGTATCAATGATAATCCTCCTCTTTCTGATCGCTGGCTCACTAGGAGCTCATCACAGCAAAACATGAGCAAGAGCAGGTTTTCATGCAGCGAGATAACATCACCTCTGCCCATCAGCGTGTATGCGCCTGGCCTTTACTGGTTTGCCTCAAAAAATGATTCTCATCCTTTCACAGCTGAAGCAAGGTGTGAAAGTCACATTGCAATGCCTGATGTGCAAAGGGGTTATCGAACAGCCTTTCACGTGAGTCTACTCCTGGTATGATTTTAGATGCTCACAACCACATTTATTGAACAGGCTGGAGTGCCACCATACATTCTGTTATGACTGCCTTGTCAATTTCTTTCACCAATGTATCAGGGTCCATTTATCCTTCCACCCTGAAGCAATTCTTCTGGAGAATTTCAGGAATCACATCCTGCTGTTCACCCTTGCTGAGGTTGCAATATTGTGTGATGGTGAAGCACCCATCCTTCCAGGTCATTATTATCACTGTCCCACATGTTGAGCATACATCCACGACCCTCCTACTGAAATCCCTTTGCTCTGCGACATGGCCACTAGCATAACGAAGGGACTTGGTCCTGATATAAAGTGTGCTACACATGGGGTGCCTATGGATCTAGCTGCACGATGGGCAGTGTTCTTTAAGTAGGAGGGTGGTAGCTACAGGACGGATAACAATGGGTTTGAGGAGCTTTCTCCCAATTCTTTGATGTATATTACTTTGCCTGTAGACTAGTACTCCGTCTAACAAGGGTACCAGGTCACGGTGTTATGAAGATGATCCAAAATGCATTGATATGACTTATTTTGAACAAGTGCTCTGTTCGTTTTCTATGTATCCCGTGAATTACAGATGGCTGTGACTATGTTTGCCGTCTTTTCCTCTTCCCCTGTTGCAAATAGTGTTTGAATGTCTCGCCAACATTGTACTCTTGAAAGTGCAATGTATAGCTGTCCGTGTGTGAACTGTGACGAATCTGTGGGTGGATCGAGCATGGCTTTCTCCAGCGTGAGTCCTTAACATCTGTTGAACTTGAATGTTGTCACATAAGCAGGTCGCAGAGGAATGTGTTTTCGCTTTATGGTCCAAGTCTGTCTCGGTTGCCGAATGCATTTGATACCAACTTAAATGACTCTAATCAGTAATCCTGTGTTGTTGCTACCCAGGGCTTTTATTATTGTTGAGTCTTTCCTCATGACAAACGACTGCTCAAGGTATCTAGTGAGTAGCACACGACAGTATCACTTATATCCTCCAACTGAGGATTTTAGGTTGTCACAGGCTATCTTCCTTTTATACCATACTTATCGTATACATGGTTTTACCGTGACTATTATCCAGGATCCTGTATACCCTCCCTGAGGATGCTATTGACCAGTGTCATGTACTTGTGGTTCTTCTCCAATTGTTTCAAATTCAAACGCCGAAGTTTCAGTCATTGTGAGCTGCCTCACATGCATAATCGTGATGTCTTCTTGCAGTTAGAGGGACATGATAGTGAGCAAGATACCTTTGGTACTCTTGGGTCGGACTTACCCAACTTAAACTCGACCTACTGTAGGTGATGATCCTTCTCTTTGTGGCTGTTGGTTCCAAAAACGTCCTCGGAATCATCTATCTGAGGTTCTCTCCAGATTAACTTACTATTCATCATGCAAAGGTACTGTGTTGATCGCTATTTTGAGTGATGTTTACCTCTTGGTGCTGCAGTTTTTATGTCACCCTGTATGAATAAGTCATCATGTGTTAGTTGTATGTCACTTGTAATTCAGCTGTGTATGCAGTCAGCGACAAAAACATCTATGTCACCACACCAATAGCAGGTGTCACTTCCATCACATTAACAAAATCCATAAACTTACTACGTCGGCAAGCAACAGATTTTATTTGCAGCTTCATCTTATGGTGAGTTTCATTGTGCACTGCATCTCAGTTGTACTCTCAGACTTATTTACTATGATAGTGCTCGGTTTGGGTTAGTCGGCTGAACTGTGCTCACTTTGTGCATGTGGTTGACGGGTTTCTTTTGCATTCAGTACTTATTCCGCCGCAGTGAGAAGGTGCGAGTACACAATCAAAGCTACGCTGGACGAGGTGTTGGAGGGACAATGAGTCCGCTGTGGAGGGCAGCAGTGTGAACTACAGAGTTGTCTCCAGACAGAGACCTGTTGTAAGCGGAGCTGAGATGGGGCAGTGAGATTATGGATGTCAGGATGGAAAATGACATGGTCAATGGACAGAACACACTGAAGTTATGCGGTCAGTGTGCTGGAATGCAGGTTGTGAGCAAATCCCTGGGTGGAATGGCAAGAATGTGGGATGTCCAGAGTGGCAAATGAGTCCTGGCATTTGGCAAGGCTGGGCACTAGCCTAAGTATATGTTTGCTGTATACTCACCCGACTCAACAATGGGCGGATTCAACGAGAATGCAGTAAAGATCTGGGATGCCAATATGTACAGGCAAGTGAACTTGACCAGTGACAATCAATCAGTTTGTAGACTGGCTTGGAGTTCGCTCACATCTAGGTCAACTTGAATCCTGATTAACACAGCCACTTTGTGGACTTTTCCTTGTCTCCAGACAACCACCTGTTTGCGACACACTTGTTCGTGATTGGCTTCATGTAGATGTATATATATATATATAATATCAGTATGTAGAGAAGAGAGATCCAAATGCTTGGGCCATGATTTCAAGTCATGAGCCCACACCGAGAGTGATGGCCATGCATCTGACAATGAAGGCAAAAATCAAAAAAAGAATACCAACTACTACATAGGTTACACCAGCTTCGAGTGCATGGCTACTTCCGCTGGTTTGAGAATTCTTCTGAGTTGATTCTTGTATGTTGGGCTGCACTAATCTGTTAGCTGACAAGGGGTAAGAGTACAGAAGAGTTGGCCACCTTGACTTGACCAAATTTTGATATAAGGATGCCAGTCCTCGTGTTCAGAGGATCCGCTTGCAATAAAATGCCTTCCATTTTGAACCAAACAGTACTGTAATAAAGGCATCACAATCATGCAGAAAACAGACATACAAGACTGACTGCAATTGTCTGCACTGCAGAAAGTTCTGTCAGGTGAATACTAAGCCAACAGTCATGGAGGGCTCGTTCAACTGATTCTTACCCCTGCCATGACAGAGCGCTTGATCCAGCTGGCTGCTGTCAATGTTCCACAAGTGCACTACCACTAATGGCAAATTCTCTAGTGGAATCAAATTGCACATCACAAATTCAATTACGCTGAAGGCACTAAGTGACTGCTGCTCACGCAATCACTCTCTCGATGTGAGATCAACAATGCTGCTGGTGAGGCAGAATGTTGGGTCTTGCTGCACCTAGGCTGCTATGCCTGAGACAGATGCGTTTGACCCTAAAGGGGACTGCTACTGCACACAGAACCAGATATATGAGAGATCCTTGTAATCTGAAGGATGCGCAAAGATGTGAGAAGAAACGCAAAACAAATGTGAAGGAATGCGAAGAAATGCGAAGAAATGCGAAGAAACGCGAAGAACGCAATGAGAACACGAAGTGCGGGAAAGTGGCGCTAAGGTAAGCGAAGCGCGGAAAATGTGCGAGAACGCGCGCTAAGCGCGAGTGTGGGAATACATCGCGCGAGCGTGGGAAAGCATCGCACCATAGGCACGTTATACAGGAACGTGTTGCATGATATACCAATGGAAGTGCAAGTCATTATGCGAATGATCAATGGACTGCTTGTGTGAATATGCCCATTACATGCCCATAGAAATATGAGTCCCTACAGCAAGCTGGGAATCCGACGAGCGAATATAGTACAGGGAAGATGGAAAGTATGATCAAAGAGAGTACAACCAATAAAGGTAAGGGAAGAGTACGGTCAGCCAGAATAGGTATTGCATGTGTATGTGTGCGTAGTCTTCCAGGTAAAGGTAGAAGGTGAGAGTGAGGAGGAAAATGAATAGGGGCCATGCCAGGAACGGATGTTCTTGTAACAGTTGGATGAAGAGGCCAAGAGGGAAGGATGGATGGCCTGTGGTTGTGTAGTCATTGTAGATGGAGGTGACATTGATGAATATGATGAGGGAGCTGTAGAAATAGATGCGACTCCCCTGGCATGGGGCTGGCGGGTGACAAACTTTCCTCTGGCGGCAGTCGGCATCAACGCCTCAACAGCATGAAAATGCAGGAATCCTTTGTGAGCAAATGGTTTTGACTGAGGATGCACCTAAGAATATCAAATATTAAGACAGTTTTAGAAGAAAGTAGCAAAATCTCACCTTGGTATGTGCATCCCAGGCACCACTAGTTTCAGGGGTGACTCCAACACCATGCTCCTCACTCCATGCAAAGCTGGAGAGTGATTTGATGTTTTTGACTGTATTATAAGTCTTCTTTAGCTGTAATAATATGAGCCGCTGTAGTAGATAGATATATAATGACACTCACATTGCTCCACTTCGTTTTGCAGGATGACTGAGATTTGGGAGCACACTTCTGGGCAGGATACATTCTGTTGAGGTGAATAGCAGCATCTGAAAATACTGAGCTTTTGAAATTCATGGTATCCCCAGCCTCAGACTTGTGAGTCACAAGAAAGGAGATCAGTTCCCTTTCTTCCTCCAGTTCCCAATGTGTGGTGGCCTTGCGAGATGAGGCATTATCTTGTGAGTCCATATCACCCATTGTTGGTGATCCACAGGAACAAAGGGAACGAGTAGAGCCCACGCTCGAGGCATCAGACATGGCAGGCATAAAGGTAGGGATAGATTTATGACAATATCTACTCATTATCGATTAACAGATATCTTTGCTTTGACCCGGCGTCTCCCGGATGACCTGGCAAGTCTCACGGGGAAGTCACATGATTCGAATTTCGAATTCAGAATTCGCTGTCCAGACTAAGGCTCCGTGAAAAACTCCTCATGGAGTTTTTGACAAGTTTTTAACTCACCCCCACCTTCGAGGAGTTTTTGACACTAGTTTTTAACTAGTTTTTGACATGTTTTTGACACCCCCAAAAAATGCGTTTTTACTGGTCATTTTGACATTTTTTCGCCACTACAGTGCAAAGGCCCACTGTACAGGCCCTCGCAAAGGCATTGGAATTGTAGTATCCTGTTGTTTAGGCGCCCTGCTTGCCCCTTCCACCGGCTTCTCTGACAGCAAATCCAACAACTGAGGAACATCAAGACGAGCGTCCTCGTTACCAGCAAGTACTCTCGTATCACAAGACCTGTACATTGGATCATGTTCGATCTCTGGGTCTTCAATCTCTTCTAACCAGTCATCCTCTGAGTCCGAATTAACGTCCTGCAAGTCAGTAGCCACCACTTGCAAATTGTTGGATTTCCTTTTATGACTCGGATCTGGAGCATAGTGCTCGAAATTATATTTGGAGTTTCCGAGGGGGATGCTATCCGGAAGTTGTGCGAGTGCTGTTCGAAGGTGACTTAATCGTGCATTGTTGCGCTCGACATTGTTGAAGAAGTCCATCATTGAGCCGAGTGAGATACCTGATGCTTCAATATATTCTCAATTTGATAGTTTGTCAGTCATATCTTGACTAGTCGTTCGGGATTCTTGGATGTTCAGCTTATATCTCAGAGAGCTGACAGACTATGTTCCTGGGATCAATTGCTGATATATTTGAGTTCTTGACAAGTTTTTGACACCCCAAATTCGACCCCGAGTTCTTGACATGTTAAAAACATGTTAAAAACATGTCAAAAACTCCGGTGTTAAAAACTTGGGAGTTTTCAACGGAGCCTTAGTCCAGACAGAGCCTCACACGCACAGGTGATGGCGGAGAGCATCTCTTGCGCAACTTTAGGGACCGACGAGCGTTGCTGCTGTCTACCCCACTCGTCCTTGCCGCACAAGCGAGCACAAATCTTTGCCAGACAACTTCAGTGCTCAACTTGACGTTCACAAGTGACCGGTATCTCAATTTTGTAGCATGTACTGAATGCCGTTGATTGGTTACGACCAGATGCCAGACTTCCGAAACCCCGTACTACATGACCATCGAGCTCGATATGCAGAGCATTGGTGCAGCACCAGAAACAGCTACATGCAGCTCTGTGTGACATCTCAAGCCTGGAACAAGTTATGGATGTCATTAAATATCGGTACCAGCGACTCTCTCAAAGAATCTGAAGGACAAGATTACTCAGTTCAGGAATTTACAGAGATCTGCATCGGCTCTCTGGCGCTTGCCAACCGAAGTCCAATCTCAAATCAGTATCTCCCGGCTTCATCGTCACTCAAGCATCTCGACGGCGAATCTTTTCTTGGTAAAACAATGTATGTATATTTTTCTTTATTTATACCCCATCGTTCGACCCTACACAGAAGCTTACACGGAAACTTGATTGACTCAGCAACGAACTATATATCGTGTCATCAATCATGGCACCATGAATGCGAAGACAGTGATATGACTCACTATTGCGATGTTCAAGCAGCCCTAGCCGCAACTACTCTTCAGCGATCCGTCTGCAGAATCCCTGCGAGTGTTATCAAGGGTGAGCCACGGAGTTGAATCAGGCACACGATCCATACTCACAGCCTTACAAGTAAAAAAGTCACCGCAACAATCCTTGGTGGCTTTGCATGGATCGTTTAGGTTAGAGCATGCAGACACAGATGCTGCCAAAGAAACGATAATGGCGATGATAGAGAAACGCATTTTCTGTGCAAGATAATATGGAATCTGATCCTGAATGATAACTTTGAGGTGAGGGGACATGGTGAAAAGCAGGCTTGCTTTTATATCCTACGCATAGCAGCGTGCAGACCTTGACAGTCCGCAAATCGGATTGGAAAAATAGTGATGCGTGGCGAACGGCAGGACGTCACGACGCGGGTATATCCACGACTAGTAGTGCCCCAGCGTCACCGGATAAACAATATAGAATTCATAAAAACATAACATTGAACACAAGAATTGAACAGTGAGTCCACGTGTTTGACCACAACTAGAATATGAATATTGCCAAGTGCAAAGACGCCAGGGTGGCGACCAATATAGAAGACATCTCGGGAAATATAGCCCTCTATGAAGCTGGTAGTTGGTGCATACTGTACGTACAACTCAGAGCCATTGTCCTGACAAGTTGAAGAAGCACTAGACTCATTTGGGATAGAGGCAGCCGCGATAAATACTTGAAACTGGGAATCCTAACGTTGCTCGGCTTATCGTTTAGTGAATTGCTGTATAACACCGAGTGAGTTGTATACCTCAATCAAACAGCCCGTAATTACTTAGGTTGTCAAACTCATCTCAGTGCAACACTTGAGGACCCGAGCAGTGTGGGACATCGGGTCCCCCGTTGATGTAGGAAATTGGTGGGAAACAATGATGACAAGGTGCTTCGATTCCACTAGTCCGACGGTGTTATCCAGCTTCGTGTGATCATTAATTCATACCCGGTTCTTCCAGTACGGATTGCTTGCACCCATTAGTTTAGCCCTCCAAATACCCATCTTCTTTCTGTGTCATCACAATCCGTGCAAGGCCGTCTGGTGAACTATAGACCCTATACGTGTTCGCTGACGCATACAAAGATCTCTTGAATGTTGTGGCTTTTTTGTTCGAGCTTCCAGCGGTAGAAGAAAAAAACACGTCGGTCCGTATTATACGGACCGTATAATTGTGAGATGTCACAGGACCGTTCGAAGTGGTTGGCAAGTCTGGATTAAGCGACTGGGATTATTGATCGAAGATGGAGGAGATGGAGCTAAGACAGAAACACACACGTTACAAACTCTGACCTTGATAAGGAGACCTTTCAGTACTACAACCTTCTTGCTCCTTGTTTTACCTCCCGCCTCTGCTTTGTATCATTCCTTCGTTTTTGCGAGGCGTGTTTGAGTCACGTTGCATTCTCTATTCCTCCAAAAATACATCTTTATCTCCCGAATCTGCACCAGCCTGTCCGCCACGCTGGACAGCTGTCATGCGCAGATCAAATCCATCGCGGAGAGCGGTGATGCTGTCTGGTTTAGCCATGGGTGCCAGGCATTCGGAGTTGTATGTGGCAGTCACAACAGTATCATCACCGAGGTCGACTTGCATCGCATCGTCGTTAGCATCGTCATGGTCAAAACGAGACACAAGCAGTATAGCTTTTCATTTTCTCATTTGTTACTTCTCGCTCCAGAGCAGCTTTGTTTTGTGAGTCGATCACCGACTTTCTGGTTCACTGAGTCCAGCTGGAAGACAAGAATTCGAAAAGAAATCACTAGCAGACGATGATAATGGTAGACCTTGTTCCTGCGAGCCTTTTCGATGCAATTTCTTGTGCGCCTTCTTGTTTTTTGTCGTGTTTCTAGAACTTGGAAGTTGTATAATTTGGATTTGCCCATAGCACCGAAAATCATGTACCCTAGTACAAGATCGCTTGCACCATCATTGATAATCGATCACCTTGAAGTCACGATGATCAAAAGGAAAAAAAGTAACTTAATGTGCATGAGCACTGAATGCGAGGAACAATAATAAAACACAGGATATCAACTGCACAACGCTAGAAGCAGAAACAAGACCGGTCACCCCCATGCTCTCCAGTGACAGGCTGTACTGCTGCGGGTGGTTGTTGTGAATGAGAGTTCGGTGAGGGAGGGTCGAAATATTCATCAGGTACTATACCTTCATCTTTTCCAGGAGCACCCGCTGCAGCGTTGCGCTGTAAATTCATGCATTTGGCTCTAGATAAAATAAATAAATTGAACATACCAGTTTACCCTGTACGGTAGGAACATCGACGATAAATGGCCGTGCACGACCTCCGCAAACGGGCCACCAGGATGATGGATGGTGAATGGGGTTCTAAATATGGTGAGTGGAGTGCCAGTGGCAGACGATCGGGTGGTTGGCAGTGGTCGAGACTGAAAAGGGTGAGTCAAATATATGACGGGAAGCGGCCGAAACTCATGTTCTCGCCACATATGTAGATTTCAGAGTGTTTTCTGAAGTTCATGGTTGTGTAAGCTAGTTTGCACGAGTTGGGTGAAAAGAAAATGATATCGGGGCCCAGAGCTTGATAGTGTCATCTCTACCAGCGCTGGCCAAGAGAGTGTCATTAAATGAGAGTGCTAGACTAGAAATAGGTTTGATGTGCCCTTCAAAGGGAGCTCCAACTGTCTTCAGCGTTGATGTATCAAACTTGTAGATCGTCGTAGGATCTCCTACTAGTAGCCCAGTGAACTTGAATGTGACTATGATTGTGACGGCAAGTAGAAGTGTGTTGACTTTAGATGGCGGCACAACGCTGAAATAGAGTCTCTCGCAGTACTAACCAGATACCAGCCTAGTAGTAATCTGGGGGCTAAGTACAAACGTACGGGTTTATATATCGCAGTAGTGTACGAAGCCTGTGATTCTCGGGGTGATAGAATAAACGGAAAATGAACATAAAACATACGGTCTCGGGACGGCCCGAAAGTCGGGCCTGGACCGTTCTGGGCTTTCGATCAATGCTAAGTGTTTCTGCAGGCGCCACAATGATCTTTTTGCTTTTGTTTGTCCAGAACACTGCAGCTGGCATTGTTGGAAGTAGTACACCAGTAAACCCCAGTGAAAATCGACAAGAAGGAGGCGGATATGCATAGATATAGATCGAAAAAAATGAAAGGCAATGAACATTTTCGCTATGTTTCGACCCCTTTAGAAAAGTGGGACTTTTCGAGACGAAAAAAGATAGAGATCGAGAGTTAAATTTACTGCTTAGATAGGATTTTCGATAGCTTTAGATGAATTTTAGATGCGCTGAAAGTGATCCATTTGGGTGGGTGAATAGGTATCTAATGCCATTGAATGATGTATCTAAAGGTATCGCTGTAATTAGATGCTCGTGGTATCGCTGTGCCCGCGCTCGCCCGCTGTCCCGCCTCGTATCCATCCGCTACTCCTCATCTGCATCATCACCGGCGCTGTTC
This sequence comes from Suillus cothurnatus, assembly GCA_016758765.1. NCBI lineage: Eukaryota > Fungi > Basidiomycota > Agaricomycetes > Boletales > Suillaceae > Suillus > Suillus cothurnatus. The sequence continues at coordinate 213,215 of JABBWL010000101.1, read as the reverse complement.
CTTTCAGTAGATCCAGCCGAGCCGAGCTATAAAGCAAATCATTGTTAGTATGAAGATATGTACAGCTATTATGAATACCACTCACCTGTAGAGCTGCTTTGTGCTTATATACCTTTAATAGTAGCACTAGTCAGTAGATAAGTGTTAGACTCCGAAGAATCCGAGAGATAGGCACGAGGGGGAGAGAGTGGTCCGAGCGCAAAGCCAGCGCTGACCAATAGCGGACGTCTGCATGACATCCACTTGCGCCCTGAAATATATGTCAAAAGAAGTCAGTTATTTTCGTTCCTTACTCACCTAGTATAAAGAAAGGCGCCCAAAAGAACGCACATCTCAGTTCTTCTACAAAGACTGAGATGTAAGTAGTTTATCCCTGTATGTTAGCGCAAGCTAACCAAAAGCGTAGTATACCTTTGTTATAGGTATAACGCATCAATAGAGTTCTTCTACAAAGACTGAGATCGTACCTTTGTTATAGCACTCCCGTTTTCTTCACTATTCGTCTCGTAACACAATAGGTTATGAGCCCTGCTACGTCCATGGATACTACGCTCCCCGCCACCACCTCATCGTTGTTCAACGTCCCAAAACTTGCCGAAGACAGCACGAACTGGATTACCTACAAGGAACGAACGTTAACTGCGATAGGGGCACGAGGTCTGATGCGATATACCAATGGGCGAGCCAAAACGCCGGTCATGTTCAAAGTGGACCCCAAGACGAATAAGTTGGCCAAGGATGACGGTACAGAACCCACCCAAACTGAGATAGAGGACCTCGATAAGAAAATAGATGAGTTTCACCAGAAAAACTCACTTGTTAAACAGCAAATATTCAGCACTATTTCCAATCAGCTCCTACTATGCGTACAGAAACTTGAGGGGGCAAATGAGGTCTGGACAGAGATTTGTCAGATCCACGAAGGCAAGACGCAGCTGGTTCAGATTGACTTACAACGTCGTATGCAGGAAACCAGGTGTGAGGAAGGAGGAGACGTGAAGGTCCATTTCGCCAAGCTTTTGAGGCTACAGGAATCCCTCGCCGGCATGGGAGTTGTCATCGATGACGTCGACTTCCATGCTATCATCCTCGGATCGTTACCCGAATCATATCGACCCCTATTATCCTCCATCAGCGCTGCAGCTAAAATCACCAAAATGCCACTCACCTCCTATGAACTAATCAGCATAATCACCGAGGAATACGAACACCGTCAGCTTACTGAACAGCGTCGTCCCAGGAAGAAGCCAGCGAATAGTGCACTGGCAGTAAGGGAATCTAGGGGAAAGGGGAAGTCAGTACCCTCCTCAGCAAAATCCAATCCAGACACCATCTGTTATAACTGCGACCGGAAGGGTTACTACAAAACAGACTGTTGGCGTCTGGGAGGTGGGAAGGAAGGTCAAGGACCTCATCAACAGCGCAGGAAGGGGGAGAAGGCGGGGAAGCAGGCGGCGAACTCGGCAACCGAATCTACAGATACCCAAGATCAGTATGCGTTCGTCACGTCGGATTTGGCAAACATTGCCAAGAACTTGGGCATACCTGCTGAGAAGAGGGGCGCCATAATGGACTCAGGTGCCACCTCCCATTTCTGCCCAGATCGCTCGAAGTTCATGAATTTCGAGGAAATAACCCCCCAGGATGTCCATACTGCAGACGGCTCTACCCTCAGTGCGATAGGCAGGGGCAATGTGCTGATAGACCTACCACTCGGTGAGAAACGGATGACGGTAACGCTAAAGAACGCCCTATACGCACCTACTATGGCGTTCACGCTCATATCCACCAACCGGATTACATTGGCGGGCCTCGCCATTTTGTTTGAAGGTCGAATGTGCAAGATACTCTCTCAGGGACCAAAAAGGCGGGTTATCGCCGAGATCCCGCAGGTGGAGGGCCTGTACAGTGTGAATGGAGCTCATCAGAAGCACCATGCTAACGTAGCTAAGTCCAAACTCACCGTCAATGCATTGCACAAGGTGCTGGGGCATGTCTCCCAGCAAGTGGTGCTAGAGGCTGTAAAGAAGGGGTTAGTGACAGGACTGGAGCTGGATAACGATTCCAAGCCCGAGTTCTGCGATACCTGCGTTAAGGCAAAATCAGCGCGAAAAGCATTCCTGGCCGAGATGGAGAATAGAGCCCTTACCTATGGCGAACTGGTACACACCAATCTCTGGGGACCTGCCCAAACAGCGAGCATCAACGGATCCCTATACTATATCAGTTTCACGGACAATTTCAGTCGTCAAACAAAGCTTCAGTTCCTGAAGCTCAAAAGCGAAGCACTCACCGCCTTCAAGGCATATGAAGCATGGCTAGCATGCCAGTCACCGGGTGTTCGTCTCACCAAGGTCCGTTCTGACCGAGGAGGGGAGTACTTGAGCGCCGAGTTCGATACCTATCTAAGTCAGCAGGGTATAGAGCGTCAATTAACTGTCCATGACTCACCTCAACAGAACGGGGTGGCTGAACGCCTTAATAGGACGTTGGTGGAGCATGCTCAGGCGATGCTTATTGCTAAGGACCTCCCCAAGTTCCTCTGGGCAGAGGCCATTAACTACGCAATGTGGCTAAAAAATCGCTTACCGTCTAGGGCAATCCCTGGCACCACTCCATACGAGCTCGTCCGCAAGACAAAGCCGAGCCTTGCACAGGCTCATGAGTTCGGGTCCATCGTATATGTTCACCTGCTAGACACAGGGAAGTTGGACCCCAGGGCCGAAGAAGCCGTGTTTGTAGGCATTGACATTGAGAGTAAGGGGTACCGGGTCTACTGGCCGTCGAAGTGCAGGGTGTCCATTGAGAGGAACGTGACGTTCGTGCCAGGAGAGGTCGTTGTGGCGCCGGATGTACTGGACAAGGGGGAGTCAAACGGTCAAACTGCTAATGAGAATGCTACCGCATGTACCGTCCAGACTATCCAGCCCCAAACCACCCCTCCTACCCCAACTCCAGAGCAGGATGAACCACGTGTTACACGCACGCGTCACGCACCTGGTTATTATGCCAAGCTTCAGAAAGGTGAAGCGGCTTCGATCGCTATAGAGTCCTTGTTAGAAGCGTCAGAACTCGATCTACTGGATAAAGTCGCTCACATTGAATGCACCCTGGCTGCCGCTGAACCAGAACCTACCCTCGCTCAAGCCCTGAACGGGCTGGACGCTGTGGAATGGCAGGAAGCGATTAACTATGAGATAGGTCAGTTGGAGAAACTGGAAACTTGGGAAATAGTGAACGCACCTCGCGGTGCCAATGTCATCCCTTGCCACTTCGTTCTGGCAACGAAACGCGGACTGGACGGCAAGAAACTCAAGTTGCAAGCCCACCTGGTAGCCAATGGCCAGAGGCAACAGTTCGGCATCGACTATTTTGACACCTTCGCACCGACAGCGAATATGGCCACCATATGTACCGTCCTAACAATGGCTGCTCAGCGCAACTGGGAAATCCATCAAGTGGACATAAAGAGTGCGTACCTCTATGCTAGTATCCAGGAGGAGATATACATGAGAGCGCCACCTGGGTACTTAAGGGATGGTCAGGAGGGAAAGGTGTTAAAGCTGAAGCAGAGCTTACCTGGCCTAAAACAGGCTGGATTCAAGTGGGCTGAAGAACTAGCCGGAGTGTTCAAGAGGTTAGAGTTCACGCGATCGAAAGTAGACCAATTGGTCTACTTCAAGCGGAACCCCACAGAGCACATGGTCATCACCATCTCGGTAGATGACATGGCAGTCACGGCAAACCATATATCCCATATCCGACGCTTTAAGACCCAACTCCTCGAGTTTTTCGAAATAACAGACCTAGGCAAACTAAACTGGTTGTTAGGCCTTAATGTAACGAGAGATCGAGTTGGACATACCTTAACACTTTCCCAAAGGGCCTATGTCGACACCATCGTCGACTGTTTTTCCCTTGGTGATGCCAAGAGCACACAAACCCCCATGGAACCTGGCACCATGCTGTCAGTAGATCAGTCCCCAGCTACGTTCTCAGAGCAAGATGCGATGAGAAACGTACCCTACCAACACGCCATCGGCTCACTCATGTACGCAGCTACAAGCACCAGGCCGGATATTGCGTTCACCATCGCCACCTTGTCCCAGTTCATGCGAAACCCGGGCAAGGCACACTGGGAAGCCACTAAGTGGGCACTCAGATACCTAAAGGGAACAGCCGACCTGGAGCTTACCATGGGCACAACGGACGAAGGCCTCCAGGCTTTCGTCGACGCTGATTGGGCATCTCAGCCCCATAGACACTCCATGTCGGGATATATTGTCCTCCTGAATGGCGGACCGGTAACCTGGAGCGCACGAAAGCAGCCGTTAATCGCGCTTTCAACAGCAGAAGCTGAGTATATAGCATTAACAAGTGTGGCACGAGAGGTACTTTACCTCCAACTGCTCCTAGGAGAGCTATATGAAGCTCCCAGCCTCCCTACCCCTATCTTCTGTGACAACCAGGCTGCTATAGCGCTAGCAAGCACTGGTAAGTTTCAATCCCGCACAAAGCATATTGACCTACATTATCACTTCGTCCGTGCCCATGTCAAGAACGGAGTCTTCAAACTCCTATACTGTCTGACCGACGACAACGTGGCCGATGCCTTCACCAAGGCGTTAGCGAGACCTCGCCTGCAGAAACTCAGGACTCATATGAGCCTGGCTTGCGCTCGAGGGGGAGTGTTAGACTCCGAAGAATCCGAGAGATAGGCACGAGGGGGAGAGAGTGGTCTGAGTGCAAAGCCAGCGCTGACCAATAGCAGACGTCTGCATGACATCCACTTGCGCCCTGAAATATATGTCAAAAGAAGTCAGTTATTTTCGTTCCTTACTCACCTAGTATAAAGAAAGGCGCCCAAAAGAACGCACATCTCAGTTCTTCTACAAAGACTGAGATGTAAGTAGTTTATCCCTGTATGTTAGCGCAAGCTAACCAAAAGCGTAGCGTACCTTTGTTATAGGTATAACACATCAATAGAGTTCTTCTACAAAGACTGAGATCGTACCTTTGTTATAGCACTCCCGTTTTCTTCACTATTCGTCTCGTAACACAATAATAAGTGACATCAATATAAAAACGACATACCTCTTTGTCAGTCTTCGATAGACCATTCCAGTAGGTTGCGAAGATGCTCGCCGGTTCTTTCTGATGGCCGTTCGACTGCCAATCGAGGGCGCAATGATTCCTAGAATGATAATAGTGTTAGCCTTACTTGATGCAACTGTAATATATAAATCTCACCGTGCCGTGATCTTCGAGCTCACACGCATAGGCTTCGTGCTTGGCTGACGCTTCTTGGCAGGTTGGGCCTTCGAGTTGATCGTACTAGGAATGGGCTCTGGGGGGTTTGCTGCCAGGAGTTCCATCTTGACAGCGAGGGAAGCTGCATTGGCATCCAATGGGTCATTGGATGAAGGGGTGATGATAGTCGGCTCGGCGCTAGTGGTTCCAGGAGTGGCAGAGTCGATAGAGGCAGTAACTTTCTTTGGGATTGGTTTGGGGCGAGGTTTAAAGACAAGATTAGAACTAAATTAATGGCATCAGTAGTATAGAATAATCAATAGAGTGATCACCTACAGAGGATTGTTAACCTCCACAGTAGTCACTTCCTTCTCTTTTCCTTTGTCAGTATGGGGTGGTGGAGTTGGTTCACGTTCGGTGTGAAAGAATAAATTTAGCTAGACTGAATAGACTAGTTCCACTTATCCTTAATTACAAGGGAAGCTGAAACTTAAGGACTTAGCGACCTATAACGACCTTATGTCAACCCGACGGCGATAGCGCACTGAGTAAGTCTGTAACTGAGTAGCGCGTTTGGCGGGCGATTTGAGAACTGCGGCGGGCAAGGATATGGTAGATAACCCGCTGGTATAAGGCGCGGTGGAATGAACGGAGTGAGTATTGGCAGGCAGCACGTTGGCGCTAAACGCGACTACAGGGAGGAGCGGATATTGGCAAGTAATGGGCTGGCGCTAGACGCAACTCAGGGAGGAGCGGGTTTTGGCAAGCAATGCACTGGCGCTAGACGCGACTATAGGAAGGAGCGGGTATTGGCAAGCAATGAGCTGGCGCTAGACGCAACTCAGGGAGGAGCGGGTATTGGCAAGCAATGAGCTGGCGCTAAACGCAACACAGGGAGGAGCGGGTATTGGCAAGCAATGCGCTGGCGCTGGACACGATGGGTTATAAGCACGACCTTGCGAGAGTGAGGGCCTGAGTAGTAGCGCGCGACTGCGGGAACTTAATAGCGCGCGCGGACACAGAAGAACAATAGGATTTGAAGATTGCGCGACTATGGAAACTACTAGGTGACTCCGCTATACGACAGTTGCCCGCGGGAAGGGGACGTAAGTAAGAACTATCTACTGCTGGTCCTTATATCGTAGTGCATGAATATACAGAAGGCGTAGGCGAAACCTGTAGCAATGTAAGCGCAGCGCGTCGTATCTGTAGGTTGCGCGACACGGGGATACATGTAATACAGCCTGCGCCAGTAGCTTTAGCGATGATAATCAATGGGAATTTATGCACCAGTGGAGGTAAGCGGGCATAGACAGGACATGGGGGAGCGCGATACCGACATCGGACCGGATTCTACGTAGGTGTGCGACAAGCGAGGCCAGTTATGGGAATTTATTCAATATCCGCCCAGCGCTAATGTGTTTGTCACATCGGGTGAAGGGTGTCGCAGGATTTCCGAGTTCCCAGTGTGGGGTGAGGCAGGCTGTGTAATCTACAACGATTAATAAGTAAAAGGGACGGAAATTATGACTAACCGGTGGCATATACAAATCATTATCAGGGCCAGTGAAAAGAGGTGAAGGTGAGAGGTCCTCCACTTCGACTCGTTGTCTTTTCAATGATGGTTCTGCAACAGGATCGATATCAACATTAACTCATTTCATAGAAGATGAAGAAGATGAGGAGGAGGGAGGGGTAGCAGCAGGCGTTGAAGAAGATGAGGAAGGGGGGGGTAACAGCAGAAATCGCTGATGGTGAGGAAGAAGGAGGGGTAACAGCAGGTGTTGAAGCCAGTAGGGACTTGTTGTCATTGTCGTTGTCATTGTCGTTGTCATTGTCGACAGTTTCTATGTCTTCAGACTTGACACGACCACTAGTTTGTTTCTTCACAACATGGTAGTGGTACCATTGGGAATAGTTGTCGATCATTAATTTCATTGCTTTCCAATTGTCAGCGCATAGACGGAGTTCAATGTAATGTTTGCGTAGCATGTGAATAAGCCAGTGTAGGACTTTGAGCGATGCTTGGCCAATGGAGTCAGGCGCGAGACCTTGAGATTCGAGTTGTCGAAAACATGACAGCATAAAAAGACGAATAGTTTTTGCCCGTTGTGCAGAAACAGGCTGCCCAGATTCGTCCTGCAGATAGGTACATGCTACATTAATACCTTGTGCCATGCGTGTGGCTCCTCGCTTTTTCCAGAAGATCCAGGATTGGCTGATGTACTCGATGGCATGTTCTCCTGCCAGTCTTTCTTCGTCCATGATTTGACCAGTGGGTAATCGATTGCATTGAGGTCGCAATCAGAATCTTCACGAGCAACATCCAAAAGAGTAGGTTTTTGATCTGCAGTACTGTCACTTGCAGCCGACAAAGAAGAACTCAATGCAGTTGAGCTGGCAGAACCTCGACTATTGACAAGTATGGTCCTAAGAGAAGATATACCATGATGTCGTTGATCGGATCAGCAAACATGGTGTGCATATATGCGCATGATATGACTGGTACTTACTGCAATGTTTCGCATTTTGTGTTCAGACACAAGTTTTCATTGACGAGTTGTGTTTTCTCCGACTGGAGAAAGGCGACTGTATGCTGGAGTTCAGATATCTCTCGCTTCAATTGTGAGATCATGTTGACATCAGGATCATTGGGAGACAAGCAACCCTGATCAAGAAGAGCCCAGAGCCCTTCATTCAACATGGTAGACTAGTAACCCATGTATCTCATTAATGTAACAAGTTCCCAGTAAATGTGTCTGGTGGAACTCACGGTATTATTGGTATCACAATCACGCCGGGTATTTTGAAAATGATGTGAGCTGCCGGAATTAAGTTGTGGATTGAGGGAATGTTGTGGAGAAATTTGAGACATAAGGAGATTGGCGTATCCTGTCGGTGAAATCGTTGTGTCGGGCATAATGATGGTGTGATGAGAAGGGGCGCTGCAGTAAAAGTCAAGAAAGGAAACTGACCAAGTTCAACTCATTCTATAGTATCGTCGATTCATCCTACATCCACTCAATGAATTTTAGATGTCATTTAATAATGATAACGATGGCTATGATGCTGACATTAGGTATGTTCTCCATCGCTTCTAACACTAATATCACTAATGTATCTTAGCATATCAGTTTCAGATAGTCGTTCCAGCACACCACAGATGACACCCTCAGATGATATGATTCTCAACCTGGCCTACTGGCATGCGAATCCAGAGAAGGAACATTTAATTAGGCAACAACTATTGTGAGTTACTGTTGTAAGATTATATAGTATTTTGATTCAACAGCTCATATTGGAGGCATCACCCAAATACTGTGCCTCCCTGGCCTGACGATCCTGAAAGCGTCACTGAACCTGAACGTGACCCACCACAGCAAGTCATCGCCCCCCCTCATGTGGATGATCCCGAAAGCATCACCGAGCCAGAAAGTGACCCACCACAGCAAGTCATTGCCCCCCCTCATGTGGACGATCCTGAAAGCATCACCGAACCCAAAAGTGACCCACCAGGGCCACCACAGCAAGTCATCGCCTCCCCTCATGTGGATGATCCCGAAAGCGTCACTGAACCAGAAACTGAGCCAGAGAGCATAATTGCTGCTCCAAAAAGGAAAGGCTTCTTCGACACTCCAAGTCCCCCAGCATCTGACTCGTTGTATTGGAAGTATGTGTCACGAGAGGAGGATGCGAAGTGGTACAATTGTTCACATACCGATAACAGTTTTCCTACAGTCCGTCAAATTAAGCAAGAGCTTAAAGACCTTTGTTAGTACCATTTGTAATGTACAGATTCAGAATGCACAGATCATTCCTCGTCCAGAATACCCTCCTCTTCCACACCACTCATCCTTATAATGTCCAACCCTGGTCGTTCCACAAGGTAGAAAAGAATACCGTCAATACCCGGAAAATTATGAGGAATCATAGCCACCACAGACTGTATAGTATGAACCTCGATAAGTTTTAATGAAGCGTCTCCTTGATAACGAGAGGCAAAGACTGTTTGAAATGAGTTTTTGAATAGTTCCATGTGCGGTTGGCTGAATTCAGATATGAGAGCAAAGGTCTTCTCCTCGTTGTGAAGCATCATATTGAAATAGAATAAGACTTCGGCGATAGTGGTCTTGCCGTCAATCAATAACTTTAGTGCACATATCAATGTATAATACTAATAGTGTGACCATGGAAAACATACCTTCACATTGCGTGCCATTCTTGGTTGCTTGGACATGGCATTTTCTTTCCATGCAGACCGTGCAACTTGCCCATTCGGAAGGCGAAGACGGGCCCATCGAGTGACAAGAGGGGCAGAGGTAATATGGATATCGTTGTTGGACAGGTAGCGAAGTATCACTTGGGCTTCACAGGGACGTACTGCATGGGCCATTCTCTCTCTTCGCCGCAGCAGTAAATATCCTTGGCCGACATCCAATGAGCCCTTCGGGGAAGCATTATCTGCTGGTTCGATTGTTGGTATGATAGCCTTGATGGCGTTGACTTGACAATGATGGGCAGCATGTTGAGAGAGGTTAGTGTAGACTGACGAGTTGTGCAACCGGATTTCTTGAGCAAGGTTACCAATGGTGCGCTCCATTGTCCATTGTGATGAGCAGATAGGTGGTCCTTTGTTCACTGTCTCACCAGCAATGTGTGTGATTGAGTGGAGCCATGGTCGAACGAAATGAAGCCGATCAATCTGTCGCTGGTAGTAGAGCTCTTCAAATTTGTCCGCAAAGTTGAGAAGGTGATGGTGACCATCAATGAGATCCGATTTAGATATATGGTATTGTTGCATTAGACGTAGTCCCCAGGCAAGATGACAAAAATGTGTCCAATAGGGCTCAGGAAGGACACCATAGAGTACAGCCGGCGCCATTCCATACAGGTAGAGGAGCCATTCCCAGGATTTGTAACCACTGTTGATCTTTTCTGCAGGGTTCCGAGGTGGTCGATCAAATGAACCTGGCAGAAAGGGTGTTGCACCTGCAATCAGAGATCCATGTGCCTTCCAAGTCGCCTTCGTCAGAACAGCCCAGGCCCACGTGGATTTATCATCTGTAGTCTTGGCTCTAAAGGTTCCTCTCCAGAGGGGTAGAAGGAGATCACCGGCATTGATGGCAGCAATGTGCATGATGTCCGAGCCAAAGCACAGTGGCACAAGTAAAATACGGTCAGTGTTGAAGCCACAGAAGATGCTCGGTTTCGTAATGCCTGTCTCAAGGCGTGCAAGCTCATATTCTGCCATGTTGGTACAGCGGATCATGCGCTCAAGGTTCTGTTCATAATCAAATGATCCAGGAAGGGGAATTCGGTCGATGAAGAAGTCAGGGTGATCCAGAGGGTTGGTACTGTCAGGTTGACGTAGTGCGGGGTAGTATGTAGGTGCACCAGGTTTGTGCCTGCCCGGCAGTCCACAATAGAGTCAACATGCTGTCATGCATGGTATGCACTCCATACCATGACATATATGATAAGGAATATAGAAGGAGATGATTAGGGAAGTATACTAGGATATATTTCTCACTATCATAAGCTTAGTTTCCTATTCTGATTCATTTATTTACTTGTATTTGTAGTTTTTCTATCAGTTTCCAGTCTCTTTCTATTTTTCAGCCACTTGATTACATCAGAGAGCCACTCAGATATGTTTGTAAGCATGTCATGTGACTGGTAATAATCTGATTTGTAAGGACTTTTCCATGACTCATCATGTTTGGTCATGATTCGTCATGCTTTGTAAGATTTTACTATGCTTTGTAATATTTTACTCATGTACTTTAGTAAGCAGCTGATTCAGCACACCAAAAGGCTTGGTTTGTAAGCACATTCTTACCAATCCAGTGATGACTCATTGCTTAGTAAGGATGGTTTCCAAAATGTATATAAGGACTCCATTCTCACACAATAATTAAGTTTTCCCTTTTCCATTCTTCTCTCAAACCGTGTGAGAGTTAGTAAGAATTTGAACAGGTGTTTTCCCCTTTCTGTCTCCTAGTGTGAGATCCAGAAGAAAGTGAAGGCCTAGTGTTGCCTTAGAAAACCGTGGTATAATCTAGTCAGATTAGTTGTATACTATCTTACAGGGATCGCCTATACAACAGTCTATCGTATTCGTCTATTCGTTTTAGTTTAACTTCTCTCTTTTACAGGAAGAGAGACTCGTATTATCTAGCCAGCATTAGCAGAGGTTTAATATTACCTACTAGGTTCAGAGTAACCTGACAAAATATATATACTTCCTTACTATCAGAAGAGACCAACAAAGAAGGTGATTCATCACTCTTTGACCACCCACGAACAGCACGTTATCAACCGAGAAGTAGAAAATCCGTTGACCGTGAACTTGAGGCAGCTGGCACCTGTAGTCTTATCGAATACAATTGTGATAGTCATTGTATTCTGAGCAACCTATAAGACCCTCAAGTAACAAGACAACGTGAATCTGCCATGGTGACCGACAAGGCCAGTAAGGAACGCCATGCCAGGGCCATCAGCCGTTGCCACAAAGAGAAAGGGATTGGAATGAAATAGACTCTTCTTTGCACCATCCCAGATTGGAAGCCCCTCAGTCTGGATCGCGCAAAGATGGTGTAGGCCAGGGAAAATGAACAAATCCAGATTCTTGGGTTTTTTGGGACCAGGGATGATACCACCTGGGAGTACATACTTCTTCTTGTACTGCTCATCTGGCGCATGATCGAAGACGACCCAGATATAGATCCAGCAGTCGGACTGTTTCGATTCATAGAGCTGTGCCCCATCAATCGAAAACATCAATACAGTATCCCCTTCCTTAATTTTCCCGGATTGACATGTGTCCAGATATTGCTTGCCATGAAGAACATCTTCGTATACCTCTGGAATACCATCCGTCATCTTCAATTCCTCGATGATCTTGTTAGTGTACTCCTGATGCCATTGCATCTTCTCTGCCTGGTCTGGATGGCGCCATAGGGCCTGGAGCTGTGGTCCAACAGGAAACGTGTCAAATGTTTTGCGAGCTACCTTCTTGTGAGGTGTGCTTTTTTTGGTGTCCCATCGATCTTCTCCGCATCGAGGGCAATCATCGAGCTCAGCATATGGACCTGTGAATGCAAGGCATGTGTTGACACACATGTCATGAATGACCAGGACAATACCACTAAGTTCAGAGACGGCCTGCTTGACACGGTAATGACTGTATATGTCATCTTCAGGGTGTCGTTCGATCGTGGCCTCATGGATGATATTGTAAGCATTGATTGTCATATTAGCAAAGTAATACTTTAGGGATAGGATAAGATCGGGATCCGACACATCAGGGAGTTCATGAGGGGGGTTTCGAAGTCTATCTAGTGCGTCTGTAGGTAGCCACGAGTGAGCGTCATCGAGAGAGGCTTTTCGTAGAGCAGTGATGAAAAACATGGCATGCTGCGCATCTTCAAGACATGCCATGTGATGTAACTCATCTAAGTCCTCATCTGTCCAGCCCATAGTTCCCAAATTAGTGTCTGCATGCTCAGGCTGGGCATCGTCTGGGAGCATCTCCTGCAGATCAAAGTTCTCAGGTAAAACATCCTCAACACGAGTTTCCTCATGAGCCCCATCATCAAGTCCTATATCACCAAGAGTAGTGTCCTCAAGGTGATTGAAAGCTTCTTCAAGTGCATCAGAGCCACTTGGAATGTTGTCAGCAGGCATGGAGAGATCTATTGGATGTCATTCAATCAGCAAATAGCGCATTGATCTGTGTCACAGGATTATGGACGCACCTTCAGTGCCGTCAATGGCAATAGTACCATCAAAGACATCATCTGGCTCGATACTGTCAGAGAGATCTACCAGTGCAGCATCCAGTAAGTTGGGCTTGTGCTTTGCTGTGGGTGGCTGTTCCTGGTCATCAGGAGCTTCCATGGTACGCTTACTAGACGAGGGCACCGGCATAGCGCTGGACGAGCGCACCAGTATAGGAGCTGCAGCTTCTGCAGGAAGTGGTGGGGGGAAAATTCTGGCGAGTCTGCTGGGTTTGTGCCGGAAGTAAGTAGTTTGGGGTACTTGCTTGGGTTTGCCTTTATTCTTCCGAAGACAGGCATCGCAATCGCATATGTAAGTAACAGTATCTGCGAGTCGATGTATACCAGTGTCGAGGTGCTCGGACATTGTCGAATTCATACGTCTGAGCGGTCTTTGAGAGAAGTTGCAGCGTGTATGTGCAATCTACTAGTAAGCATAATCTAAGCGTAGCGCAAAGCGTTGTTTGCAATAATTGCAGAAAATTCACTGCAAATTACAAAACTTTGCTTGCAAGTTTGGACTTTGCAGAAAATTTCACACTTTGATAATTTTACGTTTTTGTCATCTAGAATTATTTAGATTTCTATCGATTTTGTTTGGTAGTTAGACGTCTATCTATGCGTATCTACCTCCTTCTTGTCGATTTTCACTGGGAGTAAACACTCATATCCAATTTCTGCGATTGGATATCCCAAATTCCAAGGCAATTCCCGTCCAACATCTTGGCTGCGAGCTTCTTCGAGTCTGTCGAAAATCGAACTGCGCTCATGCAACTCATCTGGCTTTTGAATGGATCAGCCACGAGTTTGCCGGTTTCCAAGTTCCATATCCGCATTGTCGAGTCTCATGCTCCGCTCACCACCAGTTTACTGTCCACAGAGATATCGATGCAGGTGATTATCCGTGAGTGGCCTTGAAGAATTTTTTACAATCCCAGTCTCAACCTCACAGACTCTCAGCTCCGCAGTTTGGTGGGTCACGCCATCGAACTAGTGTTCCTCACCGCCCTCCTCCTCCCCACCACCAATAACAACCCATCGACCATCTCTTGATACCACCACATTAAATATCGTCTCGCAAGCCTCCCGCACTTCTTCAATCACCTTACCCGTCTTCAGATCCTATTGCCGAGCGGTGTTCTCAGAACTTCTCACCAGATATGCTGAATAGTCCGTGGCCGTCCGGAAGGTAGGTTATATCTGAATAGGACGTTTCTAGTCGACCCTGCAGAGTCATCGGTGGTGTCAGAATCGATTTTCTGGTGGTTGGCTTCGTCGATGTGGAAGCCATGTCTCTGTCTCCGCCAGTGAAACTGTGATGTAGTCAAGTGGGCATTGCTTGGATATGTTCAACGGTGCGAAGGTGAGGTCTCCTGCCAGTGTTGTCAGTGTACTATATGGCTGACGTTGACGACGATCTGAAAATGAGTCCCCTGGTAGGCCCACACGTCAGTTCATCCGCGCTGCAAGTCTAGATCAGAACTGGTGTTTCAGAGAGGTTGGCAACGAAGAACTCGACAGGCGATAAATTCTTGAATGTGAGAATAGTTGTTGACCTTAGGCGCCGTCTTGAATATAAATATCCTAATGCCCTTGTGCATTGCACACTAAATCCTTCTATCCATCAAATTGACTTCTCTTCGCTTCCCAGGTCACAGCCATGACTGAGGCAGTGTCATAGCTAGAGCCACGAGCAGTATGCTTATTCTTCTAAGGGAGCGCATTGTCAATTATTCAACGTTAACTCGGAGACTGGAGACGCTCGTCGAGTCGCCTTGTTTTAATTTCACTTTTCATTTTTTGGTCCGTGTTCTAGCTTCTATCAATATTGGAGCAGATGACATTATTTACAACTTCAACAACAGCGTGGCTCTGTTGAAGTTCGGGCGCATCACCATTCATTAAGTATGTGGTGGAGATGTGATTGACGAAAAGGGTATTGGTCCTTCCGTAGGAGAGGTACCGAAGACTCAAAGCCTGATTTTCATGGGTACATTCACACATAGTATTAAACCAAAAACACAAAACTATAATACCGCGAAATACAGACATACACGAGAGCTAAGAGTACAGAAAGGTCCACGCCTACCGTGAACCGACCTTGAGTGGCGTGATCAACTGAAGACTTCATGCCCTAGCTATCCCAAGCAATGTGGTGCACCATGCGACAGTCGTGCGAGATAGCAATGAGAGAAGGAGTGGAATAGGTGACATGGTGATATGGTGACATTACTGGAGGGCAGAATCTCCAACTGAATTGGAAATCTGTAAACACACTATGTGAAAAATATTGATATTGCTCACCAAAATTTTCGGGTCGGCCATTATAAGTTTATAACACGGATTGAAACTCGGAAAAATTTCAACTGACCATCAGAGTCCTGTTGCTGAAAAGTGAATAAAACTCTATTAGAACACTCGAAAATTAATGCCGAGCAATCCCTGAAAAAAGTGTGAGTCCAAATGAACGTATTGATCTGAGCTGAACGCTGTGGCCTAGCGTTGCTGTGGACGGGGAAAAATTGGAGGCCCGGAACTTTCCGCTAAGCCGAATGGATAGTTGAACTGCCCACCTCTGGTCCCAGGTCAGCCATCCGCAGACTGTTGAAAAACTGTACATACCTCTGCGTGAACCTAAAGATACTGCACGGGCACTAGTCGCCTGATACGGACAAACACAAGGAACAACCCGGTCTATGCGTATCAATAGCTGCGTGGCATCACGAGAGGGTAGAATTTAGTAAGGTAAATGAGGACAAATGTTTATCGGTGCTATGAGAGAGCTTGGCTGATCCTATCTAGCAAGTTCGTTGAGTGGTTTGGGCGAAAACCCTCAGGGCTTTTCCGGCCCGAAGCAGGGGTCCGAACCTGTGCGTCAAAGGTGAGCTGTGAGGGTAGGTGGATCCGATCAGCTCGCCTTCCGTGATCGCGACACTCAGGAAGCGGTCACCAATGTGTCAGACAAATGGTATGGTATCCGTTGTTAGTTCACTTGGTAAGGAGTTATTTGTTCTTTTCTTTGTGCTTTTAAGCATTTGTCCGCGCGATGATCGGGGAGTGGCGGGTGCGTGCATAAACTGAGACTAATGCCTAGTGCTTTGAACAAGAGAATTTGACTGCGAGGTGGGAGGAAGCAAGAACCAACGCTTAATTTGCCCAGAGACTAACTTCTACGCTTGCCTAAATTAGATCACCATCACCGCTGTCAGCTGACCCGAAAGAACGGAGGAACAATCGAACAAGCCAGAGAATCAGGAGCCAGTTCTCACTGGGAACGTTCAGGACTAAATTGTGTGTTGCAGATCACTGTCGTGGTTAAAGCTAAAGTCTGGCGGTACACAGTGCTGCATGATGTGGGTTCCGAAAATGATAGTATACCTGAGGAGCACTCTCACTTGGAATTTAGATTTCCCGAGCCAGCTGCTGATCTCCTGGTATCCAATTTCGTGTTTCCCCATGCATGACGTCTCAGACTCTGAATTTCTCTCGATATCCATGTAACCGCTGAGCCTAGTTCCAGGGATCGTTGTGTCACCTATCACAGGCTGAATGCGACAACAGGTTAGAATTACACATTACCAGCATTTCCAAATGTCCTTCTGCCACGAGAATGTCGAGAAAAGAGCAAGAGCAAGTCAAACTCGAGCCCTGCTGGCAGTGCAAATGCCAAATGCCATCTGTCTGAAGGAGTATTTCAGGTGGATTGGTTATACACAGAACATTATTCAAGGCATAAAAGCAGGCTGTCCTCCTACCATCCCCTTCAGATTTTTTTGGAATACCATATCACATCTCGCGAATAATGCGTATCTCCTTCATCCTCGTCGTCGCTGCTGCTTTCAAATTAGCAGCGTCTGTGTCGGATGCTGATGATTATTGTCCCGGACCCTGCGAGTTGCAAGATTGCTGCCCTGGAATGACATGCACTGCTTTGTTGGGTGATTGGTTTCCTGTGAGTAGTATGAGTAATTTTCTTCTAACGCTGTGGCTCACCGGCGTGGCAGATATTTGTCTGCGAATAGGATTGACCCACTGAACTACAGTGAGTAGTGTTTGTACTTTTGCCTTCAAGATGCAGCAGTGTAGTTGACGACATGAAGGCCCAGAACGTTCCTTATGTGGAAGAACTGTGCATACCCTCGCGTGAACCTAGAAATACTGCACGAGTTATGTAAATAAAACACTGCATAATAAAGTCGCTTGATACAGACAAAAGCAAGGAACGACCAGGTGGTTACCGCTGTCAGCTGACAAATCTGAAGATCCCGAAAGAATGGCCTCAAACCAACTGCGTCACTGAAGACTAAATTTTAACTCCTGATCAAGTCATGTAAGATTATGTATAATATTGTGAGTTTGCAACATGATACGCAAAATAACTGCCGAAGGATCATGTATGTTTATTTCCAACAAGTACTGATTTAAGGTCTTCAATGTTTCAATGCTTGAGCGCTTGAGCAGGATGAAGTTTGCTCGCCATGAGCACTCCGCAACGAACTACTTACATGTCATGTCATCAACCACACTGCTGCACTTTGAAGGCAAAAGTAGAAACACAACTCACTGTAGCTCAGTGGGTCAACTTGGATTCTCGCAGATACCTATCTACCGCGCCGGTGAGCCACAGGGTTAGAAGAAAATTACTCATACTACTCACAGGAAATAATTCAATCACTACGAGATTGCAAATCTGTCCAGGGCAGCAATCATTCCAGTCGCAGTCTCTGGGACAATCATCATCAGCATCTGGCATAGACGCTGTCAACTTGAAAGCAGCAACGACGACGAGGATGAAGGAGATACGCATGATTCGCGAGATGTGATATGGTATTCCAAAAAAATCTGAAGGGGACGGTAGGAAGACAGCCTGCTTTTATGTCTTGAATAATTTTCCATGTATAACCAATCCACCTGAAATACTCCTTCAGACAGATGGCATTTGGCATTTGTATTGCCAGCAGACCTCGAGTTTGACTTGCTCTTTTCTCGACATTCTCGTGGCAGAAGAACATTCGGAAATGCTGGTAATGTGTAATTCTAACCTGTTGTCGCATTCAGCCTGTGGCAGGTGACACGACGATCCCTGGAGCTAGGCTCAGCGGTTACATGGATATCGAGAGAAATTCAGAGTCTAAGACGTCATGCATGGGGAAACATGAGATTAGATACCAGGAGATCAGCAGTTGGCTCTGGAGATCTAAATTCCGAGGGAGAGTGCTCCTCAGGTATACTATCATTTTCGGAACCCACATAATGCAGTACCGTGTACTGCCAGACTTCAACCACGTCAGTGATCTACAACACTCAATCTCAATTCAGTTCTGAACCGCTGACAGTGCAGGCAACTGTATGTGTCTATGTACGTAGACTCTGACATTTGTAATTCACTCAAATGCACATTTCATCATAAGCACAGACGTGGCACTATACACAATTTACGTGAAGGAATGCTGTATCTCTTCATTTGGTCTGGCTAGGTGAGATTAGTCCCCGTTGTGTCGAGTACGCAGTGATTACACACTCCTTGAATCTGCTTCTATAACATAGCTGTGCGTCTCATCCATAACCAAGTATGTGTCATAGATTTCAAAAGCCAAGTTTTCGACAATATTATGTTTTCTATGGTGTCCACTCCTAGTTGCACACCACGATTAAAGTACTTTGATTGAAAAAAAAAGATCAGATGGACCCCATATTCACTATTGTACAGATAAGATACACTATTGCTATTTCTCCTTCGCAGTCTGCTAATGATACAAATTTGAAATGATGACACTTTGGGCCAAGCAGATACCACTGCGTCTTCACGCGATCGCAATCCGCTGGGGTTGCTGGTCTGGTCCAGCCTTCGGGAAGCACACGGTAAGCACTCCATTCTCCATCTTAGCGTGGACATCCTCAACCTGCACGGTACGATAACCATGAGCACCATATCGCTACACGGAATTCGCATTGTTAGTGTACTCACCTTGATTCCCTGAGGAATTTGGAGAGTCCTGGAGAACTTGCCATACGAACGCTCCTGCACCACATAGCTTCCCTTGTTATAATTATCCGAGCGCTTCGACTCCCCAGATATGGTCAGACGGTTTCCGTGGGCCTCGACATTGACATCCTCTTGTTTGATACCGGGAAGTTCGAATGTCGCGGTCACTGTCTTGGTCTCGGTGTTCTCGTGGAGATCCATTCTGCGTTGGGACGAGTCAGCTTCATGAATATGTTGAAATCTACATTATACTCACCTGGGAAATGCCCGATCATGGCGTTGAGTTAAGGTGGTATTGCCCTCGATGGTATGGGAGGGACGGAAGCGAGCATTGAAAGCATCGTCAAATAGCTTGTCGAACTCGCTGAAGGGATCGTAGAATGTGCGCACTAGAGACATGATTAAGTGCAGAAATAGTCGATGTCGAGAGAAGATGCTTCAGTGGTTGTTGTATGTGTTTGCTGGAGTCTGAGCGACTCTGACCAGTGTTTATATACACATCCATAACAATATCTAATAAACATCTATAATGGCCACGACAATATTGGCGTCTTCTAGAAATTACCCGGTGTTTGGCTGAATGGTGACCGGTGACCGATGACGTTCTGTAACATTCGAGATTAATTCGAGAAGTCGGTAGTAAGGCGTTGACTTCCTTATTTGAAGATATGAGTTCTGTTTGGAAGTGTTTTGTTTATTACTAGAAAGGAAAGTCTAATTATTTGAGTCCCATGTCTCCTTTCGCTATTCCTAAATCTATGATATTACACTCCTTGACGTTCACTTCTATGGGTAGCAAGCACCTGGGATGTTCGTTGCAGTCAAAGCGCTATGTACGAACGCTATGCCATTCCTCACATTCTATCTAACCCAACCAGACGCGACAGATCAATCAGCGTGCAGAACTTCCGCATGCACGGATATAGCTTCACCCAATCAATTCTACCAAGGAGGTAGCCGATTCGTTGTCCACTAAGCAAAGGATATACCTTCCTTAATCCAAGAGCGGCTGCAACATGGCAAAGAACTACCATTGGCAAATATCTTAGTGAGAATGCGTTGGACGTGTCTCCTTTATGTACTGGACTTCAGAATCAAAATCAGTAACAAGGTGGAATATAAAGTTACAAATAACATATGTATACACGTTTATAGAGCACCGCATGGGAATTAATGACTATGAAACACAAAAATTGACAATGGTACCACGCTAGAAGCAGAAACATAACCAGCCGCCTTCATGCTCTCCGGTGGCATGCAGTGCTACTGTGGCTGGTTGCTGTATGTCAGGATTCAGTGAGAGAGGGTCGAGATATCCATCGGGGACTATATCCTCGTCTTTTTGGGAACACCTGCTGCAGCGATGCGCTATCAATTAATTCATTAGATTGTGAATACAATGGATTAAATATACCGAACATGCCTCTTTAGCCTGCGCGAAAGGAATATCTACTATAGATGGCCATGCGCAACCTCCATGAATGGACCACCAGTATGATAGGTGGCTTATGCGGGATGTGGATGAGGTGGGTGGGGAGGGAGACGATTGAGTGATTGACAGTGATCGAGACTGAGAAAATTAGCCGGAAATGGGATAACAGTTTAATCAAAACTCACATTCTTGCCGGAATTCATATCTGAACGTCCCTGAGTTGAGATATACCCCAAGAGAGTGCGAGGTAGGGGCAACATAGCAGAAAACTGCAACGCGAACGTCGAATCAAATGCAAAAGAAATAGGAGAAAGAGACTCACATCTAAGGGATCACGAGGTTGATGATTCTGACCAGACCAAAATGCATTCGTGCGAGGGAAGCTAAAAAATTTGCTGAGGCGGACGAAAATGGGTCGCCTCGATCCTATTGTAGGCCGGGGTCTCTGTACCATAGGTATGACAGATATTGACGGTCGGCAGCGAGGTGACGAGTTGCATCAGACTGCGATGAGAGTGATCGATGAGTGGTGTAATGAGTTTAAACATGAAACACGCACATTTAATAGATCACTGAAGGCTGGTTTTAAATTTTGGGGTGTAATTGTCTGTAAGGGGACGTTAGCACACAGAAAGCGGATGTTTGCAGGGACTGCGTACATTAGCCTGAGCAAGGACACCAGGTGGAATGTTGCACATGTAGATCTTGTAATCGTCTTCGGAGTGTATCACAGTCGTGTAAGCTAATTTACGCGAGTTGGGTGAGCAGATAAGGACCCTAGGATTCTGAACGTCCATGGAAGCAAGGAGCTGGCAGGATTCGAAAGCCCAGAGCTTGATGGTGTTGTCTTCACCAGCACTAGCCAGGAGAGTGCCATCAAATGAGAGTGCTAGACTGGTGACAGTATTGGTGTGCCCTTCGAAGGGAGCTCCGACAGTGTGCAGCGTCGATGCTTCGAACTGGTAGATCGTCCTGGCGTGGTCATCCTTGGTGAAACTGAATCCGGCTAAGATATTTTTGTTGTTATTTGTCCAGAATACTGGCGCATTTGTGTATCCTTAAATTTCCCATCTATCTTCACATCCAACATCTGTGATTGGACATCCCAGACCTCGAGCCAATTTCCTACCCATGACTCGATGGCGAGTTTCTTCAAGTCTGTCGAGAATTGAATTACGCTCATGTAACCAATGCTTTTGAATGGACCAGCCACGAGTTTGCCGGTGTCCAAGCATATCTGCGCTGTAAAATCGCGTGCGCCGCTCGCCAGCAGTGTGCTGTTTGCAGAGATATCAATGCAGGTGATCATCCGTGAGTGACTTTGAAATTCTTTCACAATCCCCGTCTCAACCTCACAGGCCTTCAGCTCCGCACTGTCGAAATCCGAGTAACTGGTAATAAGTAATCCCATTACATAATCTTTGACAGTGAGCTGGATTTCAATTTTGACATCGATAACAGTTGTCATCTTATCGTTCATCCAAATTTCTTCAATTTCTCAATACAAAATTTCAAGTCAAAATCTTTTATTTATCCGCACTTTGATTCAAATCTTGCTTGTATCAAAACTCCGAAACCGCCGATGTGTCTACAGGCCTCCGCGACAGGACCGCGTCAACAATATTGGACTCCTAGTACGTTTTAGGCTCGTATTCAAGTTTTCATCGCACCAGGAAGCAACATAGCAGACAGTCAACTCAACAATATCTCGCCAGCCTCAGAGATCAAATATTGTTGCACGGGTAGGCAAATCATTGTGAGTGCCAAAGTTACAAACAGTCTGAATAATAACCATTCACTTCAGCAAGCAATGGTTTGTCTATCGTATGATCCTATGATACGTTATTAACCATTACCAGATTCCAGACTTTGAAACTCCATACTCCCGGACCACTTTCCCTAATCCCAACCACTGCGCAATCGAGCCTAAAGACCAGAATATCAGTGCCATTATCACTGACCACCACCAGCAGCTAGATGCAACTTTGCACGACATTTCAATTCTGCAAATAGTCATCGAAAAATTCATTAACAACTGACCGAACAGAAGGAAAAGATCATCTCGTCCATCGCGTCGCACAAGAGACCTATCACCTCTTTGGCACTTGCCAACTGAAGTCTTGCCCTACATTTTCGTTTGCTGTCTGCCGGAAAGCAAGTACTTGTCTCCTTCGTTGACGCAAGCCCCCGTCCTGTTGACCAGAATATGTCGGCGATGAAGGGCGGTCGCTATGGGCACACCCAATTTGTGTTGCAGGCTAGATGTACCATGCGACCTCGGAAGACGGCAGGAACAACTTCTATTCTCCCTCGACTTATCGCTCAAGCGATCATAAGGTCACCTGCTGCCTTTTGAGTCGGAGCGCGACCGGGCTACGAAGCTTAAGCCTTACATAAATCAAATTTCGTCATTCTCTATCCACTGTCGTATCATTTCTGACCATCCTGAACCATTGTTGGAAGGCCTCTTAGCTCTTCAGGAGTTAATCGTGATCGATGGTCGCTCACTAAACAGTGTTTCTCGCGATTGCTGCCTACTCTGAGAAGTTTCGATCCCATACGGTTATATCTCAACTTCGAGCTCCTGCCTTCTTGCGAACCTGTACGGGGTAACCTGACAAATGTCGAGATCCCCATACATCGCTGGACGATCTCCTCTGCTTTCTGCGGTTATGTCCCAACCTCTGCTCCTTAGCGATGTGCCTAGCATTCAATGGAACTGCAATCTTTGAGCCCCTCGTGCACATCAAGATTCAATCTTTACGCATTGTCAACATTGAAGACCCTATCACCTGGCCTATTCAATGCTCTCTCATTCCCGAATTTATGCACACTTGAAGCTTGTAGTGTACGATAGCTTCATGAGGAGTTCAAGTCATTCCTGACACAGTCAAATTGCCCCCTGAACACGGGATTTTGGGCGCTGGAGTGAAGATGAAACGTGAGCAGCGAGTGGAGTGCATTGTCCTTATTCCTTCTCTCGAAGTTGTAGTATTATGATCTCAAGCATCTTGTTCGAAATTTTTTGCACAAGAAATTGTTACCCACTATTTCAATATGATATCAAGTTTCGTCGAATACTTTCTTCTTGCTTTCTGCACTATCACTATGCTTTACGTCGCAATAGAGCCGTCCTTCATAGAAAACAATCCAGCAGCTACTTGACATTTGCATCCAGCCTCGTGTCTTGAGCGATACAACCGCTGCAGTATATCCACCCTTCCCTACATTGTCATAAACACACTTGGGCGTCTGTCCTTCTGGGTGAATTTTCTCAACCCCAAATATCTGATGAAGAGACCATGATAAGAATCAGTCTTGCAGTCCCCATGTGATTCCACACTCCTTGCATCTGCTTCTATATCGTACTTGTCCATCCCATCCATGAAAAAATATATCTCATAGACTTGAAAACCCAAGTTAGGTGAAATTTTCGACAATGTTATGTTTTCTATGGTGTCCGCTCCTAGTTGCACGTCACGATTGAAGTACTTCGGTTCAAAAAAAGATCAGATGGACCCTATATTCACTATTGTACAGATACATTGTTGCTATTTCACCTTCGCAGTCTGCTAATGATACAAATTTGAAATGATAACACGTTGGGCCAAGCTGATATCACCGCGTCCTCACGCGATCACAACCCGCTGGGGTTGCTGGTCTGGTCCAGCCTTCGGGAAGCACACGGTAAGCACTCCATTCTCCATCTTAGCGTGGACATCCTCAACCTGCACGGTACGATAACCATGAGCACCATATCGCTACACGGAATTCGCATTATGAGTACTCACCTTGATTCCCTGAGGAATTTGGAGAGTCCTGGAGAACTTGCCATACGAGCGCTCCTGTACCACATATCCGCTCCTGTTATAATTATCCGAACGCTTTGACTCCCCAGATATGGTCAGACGGTTTCCGTGGACCTCGACATTGACATCCTCTTGTTTGATACCGGGAAGTTCGAATGTCGCCGTCACTGTCTTGGTCTCGGCGTTCTCGTGGAGATCCATTCTGCGTTTAGACGAGTCAGCGTCATGAATATGTTGAAATGTATATTATACTCACCTGGGAAATGCCCGATCATGGCGTTGAGTTAAGGTGGTATTGCC
This sequence comes from Suillus cothurnatus, assembly GCA_016758765.1. Lineage (NCBI taxonomy): Eukaryota > Fungi > Basidiomycota > Agaricomycetes > Boletales > Suillaceae > Suillus > Suillus cothurnatus. The sequence continues at coordinate 188,660 of JABBWL010000101.1, read as the reverse complement.
CTCGATGGTATGGGAGGGACGGAAGCGAGCATTGAAAGCATCGTCAAATAGCTTGTCGAACTCGCTGAATGGATCGTAGAATGTGCGCACTAGAGACATGATTAAGTGCAGAAATAGTCGATGTCGAGAGAAGGTGCTTTAGTGGTTGTTGGATGGATTTGCTGGAGTCTGAGCGACTCTGACCTGCGTTTATATACACATCCGTGACAATATCTAATGAGCATCTATAATGGCCACGGCGATATGAGTATCTTCTAGAAATTACCCAGTGTTTGGCTGAATGGTGACCGATGGCATTCTGTAACATTCGAGATTAATTCGAGAAGTCGGTAGTAAGGCGTTGACTTCCTTATTTGGGGATATGAATTCTGTTTGGAAGTGTTTTGTTTATGACTAGAAAGGAAAGTCCAACTACTTGCAGCCTGAGACTCCAACGAAAAAATCAGTCTCGCGGCCCATGGTAATTTTCCTTTCGCTATTATCTATGATTCCACACCCCTTGACGTTCACTTCTGTAGGTGCCAAGCACCATTTATCTGGGATGTTCACTGCAATCAAGGCGCTATGTACGAGCGCTATGCCGTCCTTCACATTCTATCTAACCCAACCAGACGCGACAGATCAATCAGCGTGCAGAACATCCAGAATGTCGAGAATGTCCATCTCAGTTTAGCGAAGGTATGCTGCATGCGTGGATATAGCTTCGCCCAGTCAATTTTGCCAGAGAGGGAGTCGGTTCGTTGTCCAATAATCACAGGATATAATCCAAGAGCGCCTGCAAAATGGCAAAGAACTACCATATATTACTGAAAATGTGTTGGACGTGTCTGCTTTATGTACTGGATTCCAGAATCAATATCAGTAACAAGGTGACATCTAAAGTTACAAAGAACATATGTATACACGTCTATAGAGCACAGAATAAGAATTAATGACTATGAAACACAGAAAATGTCAACGATACCACGCTAGAAGCAGAAACATAACCGGCTTCCTTCGTGCTCTCCGGTGGCATGCTGTGCTACTGTGGCTGGTTGTTGTATGTCAGAATCCGGTGAGGAAGGGTCGACTTCATCGGGTACTATATCCTCGTCTTTTTTGGGAGCACCCGCTGCAGCGATGCGCTATAAATTAATCCATTAAACTGTGAACACAATGAATTATTACTAAACATGCCTCTTTAGCCTGCGCGAGAGGAACATCAACTATAGATGGCTGTGCGCGACCTCCACGAATGGACCACCAGGATGATAGGTGGCTTGTGCGGGTTGTGAAAGTGGTGGGTGGGGTGGGAGACGATCGAATGATTGACAGTGATCGAGACTGAGAAAAATTAGTCGAAAATGGGATAACAGTTTAATCGGGACTCACGTTCTCGCCGGAATTCATATCTGAACGTCCCTGAGTCGAGGTATACCCCGAGAGAGTGCGAGGTAGGGGCAACATAGCAGAAAACTGCAACACGAGTGTCGAATCAAACGCAAAATAAATAGGAGAAAGAGACTCACATCTAAGGGATCATGAGGTTGATCATTCTGACCAGACCGAAATGCGTTCGTGCGAGGGAAGCTAAGAAATTTGCCGAGGCGGACGAAAATAGGTCGCCGCGGTCCTATTGTAGGTGGGGGTCTCTGTACCATAGGTATGACAGGTATTGTCGGTCTGCAGCGCTCGGCGGCGAGGTGACGAGTTGCATCAGACTGCAATGAGAGTGATCGATGAGTGGTGTAATAAGTAAAAACATGAAAAACGCACATTTAGTAGATCACTGAAGGCTGGTTTTAACTTTTGGGGTGCAATAGTCTGTAAGGGGACGTTAGCACACAGAAAGTGGATGCTTGTGGTGATTGCGTACACCGGCCTGAGCAAGGACACCGGGTGGAGTGTTGCATATGTAGATCTTGTAATCATCTTCGGAGTGTGTCACAGTCGTGTAAGCTAGTTTGCGCGAGTCGGGTGAGAGGATAAGGACCCTAGGATTCTGAACGTCGAAGGAAGCAAGGAGCTGGCGGGATTCGAAAGCCCAGAGCTTGATGGTGTTGTCTTCACCAGCACTAGCCAGGAGAGTGCTATCAAATGAGAGTGCTAGACTGGTGACAGTATTGGTGTGCCCTTCGAAGGGAGCTCCGACAGTCTGCAGCGTCGATGCTTCGAACTGGTAGATTGTCCTGGCGTGGTCATCCTTGGTGAAGCTGAATCCGGCCAAGATGTTTTTGTTGTTATTTGTCCAGAATACTGGCGCATTTGTGTATCCTCCATTATCACTAAATTTCCCATCTATCTTCACATCCAACATCTGCGATTGGACATCCCAGACCTCGAGCCAATTTCCTACCCATGACTTGATGGCGAGTTTCTTCAAGTCTGTTGAGAATCGAATTGCGCTCATGTAACCAATGCTTTTGAACGGACCAGCCACGAGTTTGCCGGTGTCCAAGTTCCATATCTGCGCTGTAAAATCGCGTGCGCCGCTCGCCAGCAGCATGTTGTTTGCAGAGATATCAATGCAGGTGATCATCCGTGAGTGACCTTGAAATTCTTTCACAATCCCCGTCTCAACCTCGCAGGCCTTCAGCTCCGCACTGTCGAAATCCCCACCACCAGTGACAACCCATCGGCCATCCCTTGATACCGTGACTACCAATACATTTTTCTTGCAAACATCCTGCGCTTCCTCAATCTCTTTGCCCGCCTTCAGATCCCATTGCCGAGTGGTCTTATCATAAGATCCGCTAATCATTCGTTGGCCGTCCGGAAAATAGGATATGCATCGAATGTAGTTTCCATGACCCTGCAGTGTCATTGCTGGCTTCAGATTCAATTTTGTAGCGACTGCCTTCGTTAATGTGGAAGCCATGGCTGTGTCCGCCAGAAAACCCGTGAAATAGCCAAGTACGGGCAGGTTATTCTTTGTAGGACCTGTGTGAGCTTTCCTTATATGCTGTAGGCCTGACGTTGATAATAATATTTCAGATCCTTAATCGGAGCGTTTCACCTCTAGTAGAGCTGATCGTCAGTTTATCCGTACTGGAAGTTCGAATGAGAATTGAGATTACCAAGAGGCTATCGATGATAGAGAGTGAGAAATTCTACAATGTGAGTACAACTATCGTGCAATATGTACTCTCTTTTGATTCTACTTATCCTTGCTTACTTGCTTATCCACTCACAGCCTCTCATAGTCATGACATCGACAAGTTCCTGTGCCAGTGTGTCAAACCTTGACACTTTTTCACAATTCCTGTCTCGACCTCACAGGTTTTCAGTTCCGCCATCAGTGACAACCATTAATTTAACCCATCAGCCATCCCTTGATACCGCCACTGCCCATATCTCCTTCTCGCAAACATCCTGTGCTTCCTCAATCTCCTTGGCCACCTCGAGTGAAAACCGTGAAGTAGTCGAGGATACATACAACAGTGCAAAGGTGAGGTCGCCTGGCGCCCGTATGCTGTATGACCGACGTTGGCAGCGATTCGAAGATGGGCTCCAGATCAGAATTTAATGTTACTGAGAGGTTAGTAATGAAGAACTCAAAAAGCGATGAATTTTTGAATGTGCCTTATAGATTGGCGTCGTGTAGCAACAGGGCATGTATTCACCAGGTTAATACATTACATCCATTGAAAAGTTCATGGATATATGCCCTCGTCATGAAATGTGGATAGTAGTATATCGAGGCAAGGAGAAATTATACAAGAGACAACGAAGACGACGTACTTTACAAGACTGTCAATGGTCATTTTGGCTACCTGCTGTTCCGAGCAACTCGATGACCTGCGGACAAGCTTGGGCGTTCAAAATTAATAATAATTATGATGGCTCAGCCTCAGCAGTGCTAGTACGTGTTTCCTTCATCATCTGCGGGGTGGCGATTGGTGATCAGGTACTAATGTTATTCATAGAGCGAAACAGAACCTGTCCGTTCAGGGTCACAGTTTTCTGTACCTCATCTTGATCTCCGGGCGGAAGATGACGCAGCTGGGAGAGAAGAATGAAGTGCGGGATAGGAAGTGTTCCTTGGCCGCTTGTTCGTAAACTGTCACCGATCTGATGTATGTGCTTGCTGAAGACAGAAGACGACGCCAAGTAGTGAGCTTCAGAGAATGCTCCAGAGCCGATCGGATAACAGGTAACTAGCATATAGGCAACTCACTGCAATACTAATTCATCGTCACATTGAACAGCAGTTGATATTGAGAACGCATGAGAACGCATTGCAGGGAACAGCCTCTTATCTTCCCTAGGTGGTTGAGAACCAAGTAATCATAGATCGAGGCTGCATGGAATATGACCCAGTGACGCTTCGGCGCTTATGCTGCATAAGCTATGGCTCATGAACACGAGGTTACAACAACGTGCTAGGAGGCAGTGCATTCAACTGCGACTTGATCAAAACAGCTATTATTCCCTTTTACCCGCCATCCCTTAAGAGATTTCCTCGTAAGTGATGGTTTCGAAATTTGATAGATGAAGGCTGAGATGGCGTTGCACTCCATAGTCGGAATTCTGCCAAAGTATGATTTCATCAACCGCTCAAACAAAAGAAACATCAGCGATAAGGCCTCGACAGAAATTTGAAGGACACACCGATCGTGTTTGGGGCGTCGTACACCTGCCATGCGGACAGCAGATCATCACTTATTCGCACGACAGCTCACTGCGGGTACGGAACTTGAAGAGCGGAAAACAGATAGGAGAAGACTGGAGAGATGGAGAAGGTAAAGTGGAGAGAATAGCGTTGTCTCCGGACGGGAAGAAAGTAGTTAGCGGGAGTTGGGATGGTGCAGTGAGGTTGTGGGACATCGACACATGCAAGGTCATCGCTAAATGGACGGGGCACACACAGTTAGTGGCCTCTGTTTGCTGGAATCGAGATGGCCGGAGTGTGCTAAGCGGATCTGACGATGGGACTGCAAGGCAATGGGACGTGGAAAGCAGAGAAACCATACCTGCATCGATCAAGACAGGACACAATGCTGTGTGGACAGTCGTCTATTCACCAGACATGACCTTGATTGCGACTGGTGGACGTGGTGGATTCTGGACTGGAGAACCCATCGAGTGCTCGATTCAAATCTGGGACGCAAAGACAGGCAAGCTTGTCGCAACTCTCAAAGGACACACAGAGCAAGTGCGTTGCCTGGCTTGGACCAAGGACGGAAAGACGCTTATCTCCGGGTCATTCGATCGCTCAATTAGGACATGGAATACAACCAAGTGGGGGCAAATCGCAATTATGGACGAGCACACTGCTGGGGTCTTCGCCCTTGCAATATCTCCGAATGACCGCATCCTCGCAAGTGCATCGAGTGACACAACAACGCGATTATGGAACCTCGACAATGGCAAGCTCATCAGTTCGCCCCTCCTGCATGCAGAGCGAGTGAACTGCGTATCCTTTTCCGCGGGTGGAAAGCTACTAGCCACCGGCTGCGATGACAAAAATGTGTACTTATGGGATGTTGCTGCGATTATTAAAGAAGCTGGACTCGACGAACTTCTGTCAGATTCAAAGGTGAGTTGATAGTCTCATTGTATCACACTCTCACAACTGAACACACTTTACCAGGCCAGCAAATCCGCACTCCATGTATGTAACACCTTCATTCAAAGATTTGTTGTGCTCAGCATACGCACTCCAGGACAATGCTACACGACCTCCAATTCAACAACCTCCGCCTGCTTGTCGGGTACCCCATGGTTTTTTCGATAGAGTTCCACCAGCTCATGTGCGTCATCGCTATCACTTTCAGTATTATCCTGACCTCCGTGAGTTCAGTCCTCAGCACCACAAGAAACCACACTTCTAAGGCGTTTTTTTCACCGCAACCCTTCCAGTGCCCAGGATACGTCACCCTTCTCCCCTCTTGACTGGGCTCGAAACCTTATCAAACCTCGCACGCAAAGTGACGAAGTCATCGAGTTGCAAGGGCATAGCCCCGTAGTTGTCAAGGTCCCATATGCGAAGGGCAAACGTGTTTGTTATTTCTACTTCTCAGACATTCAACTTGACTTGATATCACGTAGAGAAACGCATCGGCGAGGGAGGTTGCGTTAGCGAAGCAGAAGCAGAAACAGAAAGCAAAACTATTGCACCTGAAAAACTCTGCTGCGAGCAGCTCACACCCTCCCAAGCCCAATGTCATCCAGCCATCTTCACAACCACAGGTAGCTGACTTCTCATCATTCACCACACCTGCTACTGGTGATTATACCGCAGCTACGACTTCAACACCACCGTCACGCCGCCATGCAACGATAAAAGATGCTGGACTCTGGACTCGTTTCTGGCTCTTTCTCGGTTGTCTCTCTCCTGAATATACAGACGATGATCAATAGATCTTCTCATCTTTCACGAGTCGCATTCCCTCGACAGACTCGTTGATGTGCCCTACCACCCCCTCTGATGTAGTTCGAACAACATCATGATATTGCGTATATGACAGAAATGTATTCATGTTATTTAAAATTTAAGTGCGTCCCACCCCGACCAATCAATTAGTAGTCCAAATCTCACTCCTTCAACGACGAATAAGCCCCACAAGAAGACATTATATCGTACGGTCTGAAAGTGACATGTCGGACATAGCAGTATATAGGATGGCATCAGAGTCGTGCATATGTTGGTCGAGATACCAGAGATGGAGATGCATGCGCGTGGCAAGGATCCGAAGTATATTTACCTGAAAACTGTAAATGTTTTGGAGTGTTATCAGTAGTAGGAATTTGCGGTAGAAGTTGGTAGTGCATACTCTTCAAGGACGAGGTAGTATACGGACTGTATGTGCGAAACATCAACGACTGGATCATATTGAAGGGTTCAGGGAGGTTGACGCACATTAGGAACTAGCACTGGCACGAGGACGTTCATGGAAGAGAGAACTTTCGGAACGATGATGAGCATGTAAATGTACACAAGTCCAGACTCACCGAGACCGCATGCATAGTAGAACATGTTATGCTTCACAAGGACGGCGTGCAGATTGCCCTTGGCGGACCGCCAGTTCTGTATGACACGTATGAGTGTGAGGGAGACCAATCCTGGGGTAAGCGTCAGTTCACATGCGTCTGCAATTTACCCTCCCAGTTCCCGGCAACACACCCAGTTGAAACGCAAACAAGAAGATAAATAACATGAGGTATAGGACACTACTCGAGCTCCATGAGCAGCCTGGGAAGCCTGGTATCGTGCTGATCATAACTGCGAAAGTGGAGTGAATATGTGTGAAACAGTAGTGGGGGAAGGCGAGAGCACAAACAATATGAGGTGGCAATAACGGCCAAACGGATGCCGAGAGATGCTGCGACCATAGTCTGATTGATTCATCAACAATGAGAATGGGTGCGTTGAGGGCATGAGACTCACAAAAGCGATGGACAGCATGCATACGACTACGATTTTATTGTTTTTCCAGAGCACATATGTTCTGAGCACAAAAAAACCTTCATGAATCGGGTGAGCAATACGCGTATGTTGTGTAAGAAGAAATATACTTTCAGAGCAAATGAGTGACATCTGGGTGAAACCTACGAAAGGAAAGAGCAGCGCTCGACAGGGACGTGTTTGAAGCATGTAGCATGCACGTACATGAGTAGGAATTAATCAATATACTGCATTTCTGGCAAAGTCATGCAGTAAGTATCAGTTGAAGTCCGCTGTGCGTCTACGCACACTGGGGGTCTCGTTCTTGATGAAGTTCACTGAAATACAACATGTCAGTCTATTATCGGGAAGATTATGCTGAAGTGCATCAACGTACAACATAGGTATATGGCGACGAGAATAAAGGGGAGATATCGTGTAATGATATAAAGGACTTTTACTTTGGTCCAGCGCGACTGACGCAGGAATCTCCACTTTGAACGGTGTTCAATATCGAAACCGGGGTGTATCATAACACTAGTCATTACCTCTTCGTGAAATGAACAAGCATAATCATAGATCTGGATAAACAAGCTCAGTGGCGAACGGGAAGTGTTGGGATAGGCCTACCCAGAACGTTGTTATCGACACTGAGCTGTCAAATGAGAACGAAGCAGAAGCAGTTCAGAAAGTACGTACAGTATAGGTACTGGTGGAAGATGGTAGGTTATCTTGCATCCATGTTAAGAAAGCGACGCACCGTTAATCGCTGCAGATTCGTGATCACTGCGATTTCGGCTGCCGAATACTCCATCTGCGTTTGTTCAACAAGTGAAGAAATGGGGTTTTAGTGCCATCACATGTCTTCTTATCTCTGAGAGAATCCATCAAGATCGGGGCGTGAATAATGGGGACAGCATTTGAGCTGCGGACTAGGCTCAATTATCAATATATCATTGCTCGCAGCGCTCACAAATTGCACTATCAGACAATTTAGATTTGATTAGGGTGGAAATAACACAGTCACCTTAAGGTCCAGCTTCGCAATCGATAAACGGTGGTGCCCGACGCCCGTGCCGCCCATATGGTGTATGGTATTCAAATTTCGTACCTGCAATGTGTTTACTAGCCGAGCGTGCAGTGAGCTAAGTCAGACGCTCGTGAGGCTGCGGCTGAAAAACTCGACATGCAGGTTGAACAAATGATCATTACGAGTGTAGATATACACGGCCAATCGTCAAATTCGCACGTAGCACATTTAACGAAAAACAATTTAAATGTGTATGATAAAACCAAGTACCTGTACATAAACGGCATATTTCATGTAAACAATCTAGTTATCTGACAATTATCCATGATCTGGTCACCATAAGGGGTCTAGTTTAGAACATAGACCAGAGCCTGGGACACGCACAGAACGAACATGAAAAATAGCTCGTTTTCCATACTGAGAGTGAAGTATCGGCACGGCAACCACACTAATAAACTGGTGGCACATGAAACCAGACATAGGATCTATGTCCTAAATGTAAGTGAGAGGTACGCGGTAAGCATAGGATTTATGACGGCATCCCTGCTTCAATACAACATATGAGAACAGATGTAGTACATATGCATGACGAGTACAATGAGTATAGCCAATTGCCAGCGCTCAGCATGTGTCGAATTGTGGCATACTTCGCGTTCAGAATCACAAACAAAGTTACAGAACAGATCATAAAGCCACAATGATATTATATATTAATTTACAGAGAACTACATTGATAACAAATAGACATGCAACATGTATCCATCCATCTCGGCGAGTGTCCCATTCTGTGGAGGAAAAATTATGTAGTGGAAATCAAAGGACAAGGGTAAAAAAGCGCAATGTGTTTGGAGAACTCTATCCATATGAAGTCCAGGGTGTCAGCATGCGTCAAAGAGGCGTTGAAATTTTCATCGGTATCTCCAGCGCTCAAATTGATGCTGCCCCCGCCCACCCACTCCTCGATGAATTGGCCCTCAAGGGGAATTCTCGGATCCCATAACAACCACCTGCCACTGGGGAAGTCAGGATTGGCAGCGACAAATGCATACCAGAATGCGTCCCGGCCCCAAGTCCATTCTGGCGTCATTGTATCTTCTAATGCCACGAGCCATGACTGTATAGTGACAGAGAGTTCAGCCCAATGGAACAAATCCATGTGATTGAATGTCGCCGGCAAAGGGAGGAAAGAGATCGGCGTATCATCAGACATAGACCGAGAATCATACTGATTGGAAACTACGGACTTCGCATACACCAAGGTCAACCACGGTGAAAAATAAATGTGAATTAAAACATACTTTATTGGAAGGATGAGGATGAGGTTCCCTGGACCGCTGAGATGCTATCTCAATGACAGGTACTGTGAATAATGTGTACTTGTCACTCAAGGACACGGTGATTTCAATGGGCTAATTACCCATTGGTATAAGTAGAATCAAGAAATATTGGGGGACATACAATGTTTGAGTGAACGAGGTGCCGAGGAACCGCACCAGAAAACCATACTGAGAGTGAGAGAGGCTGCAGGAGTACATCTTCTGATTCGGCTTGTAGAATTTCTGGATAGAAAATGGAAGTTGAAAAATTGTGAGGATTGAGCGCTCCTGTGTTGGATGATGGCCGTGTTTGATGCATGGTGCTTGACGTGCAAACGGGCTGAACGTTGAACATTGAAAGAAATTTGGAGCACGAGTCACGTGTTTTCAACAAACCCCTTATTGATTCTTATTGTCTCACTGGCACGAGTCATATGCATGATTCACGACTTTTCTCTGCTCTTTCGAAATTTCTCACCTGGTCTGCACGCTGTGTCCCGCCTGTGGGAGGAGCAGAGAATACGACATGAGGCGACTCTGGTGTCGGAAAGTCTACTTGCGCCCAGACTCAAGACTCAATTCACCCCCCATCTCAGCGCTTACACCATGAGTGGGTTTCTTAACATACCGCTCCCTTGTCACCTTATTCACTTCTTCGCTATTCCACCTTATAGTATTTGTCGCCCTTGAAATCCATATCCAGGAGCGGGTTCTTAAAATATTCCCTTTTACATATCATCTGCTACATTACTGGACATGTCCTGGGTCTACCTACGTGCACGCCTGGCAGCTGGGAGGTGCAGGCATAGTCTTCCTCTGCAGAATCTCCACTGATGACATCAGAGGTCATATCACGTGACTTTCACCACCTCGAAAAGCATCAAGTCTTTCATCGCACTGCAAGCACTCAAAACCGGCATCAGCACAATGAATCCAGCATTGATGAAAATTGTTGACGGTAAAAGTATGTTTCATGCTCAATATAAATGCAATGTACTGACTTATGATGCAGTCTTTGAGTTTGGTCGTCCGCCTCAAGTTGTGTGCAATGTCTGTCCAATGCGTGATGGAGCATTGCGCACAATGCATCTCAAACATGTCCTGAAACATTCCGCAACGTCGATGCACCAACGTCGTGCCAAAAACCCTCCAACTTTGAAAGCCCACCCTCTCCCAGAACGGTACCCTCTCGAAGGCCTTTCATGCGCCGGCAGCGACAACGATAACGTCTTGAATGCCATGGACTTTGCCACCTCATGTGACGAATTCATCAATATTGATGATCCTGACATTTCCGCCGACCACGATGTAACAATTGATTCGGACTCGGATCCAATGGTACCCGTCTCTGAACTCTGGAACGCAATGTCAAGCAGCCGTTTCTACAACTGGGGAGTCAACGAAACGCGTGATCTATTTGACGAACTGCAATGTGCTCTTGCTTCTGGGGAGTCTCTGTTTTCCATGCCGCTCGCGCCTATGACTGAAGAGGTTGGTTTCGATGACGAGACGGACTCGAATTTCGGGATTGAACTCGCAGGTAAGACACTACTTCAATACTTTGAATGAGACTTATTTCAATCATCAGATGACCCATTGACCACCAAGAGTCATGTCAACCTCAACAATCCAGTATCGCCTGACCATCCCACGTTCCCATGGCCATCAAAAGCTGTATGTTGCCAGCTCTCGTGTATTCCTTATGCTGACGTCTCATTCTAGCATTTCATCACTGCACTACTATTCAGTTCCCCGAGGTTGCTGTTTTCTGAGGCACAAAAGAAGGCGATCTTATCTTGGGCAAAGGAACTTGGTGCTCGTGATGTTCCGTCGCTGTATGCCTTGAATCGCTCCCAGGAAACTATCCAAAAACTTGTCGGCGATCCGACAGAAAAGGTCACCGCTCGTTCGGGAAACATATTCTATTTCAATGATGTTGGAAAAGCAGTTGCCAAGGTATGTGTTATCTTGCACTCTCATGCGCCTCTCTCATACTGACTTCAACCCTTCTATTGAGGACTATGCCAACCCTCTGACTCGTTTCGCGATGCAGGATTACCCGGAAGATGGAGGAAAAGGGATGTCCGAGGTATTTAATGGGGAAAAGATGTTGTTTGAGCTCCCTTCGCCCCCAGCAGCTAAAGTTGATGGGGAGATATACTTCGTCAACGAGCTCTTGCAGGATAGCTTGGGGGATTATTTTCTTCCCCAACGGTTTTTCTTCGCATTGTACGGATTATCAAGCGATACAGCAGACAAACTGTTGCATGCACTAGGTCGTGCTGTGCAGCGAACTGAGGTAATTTCATTGTTGCGTATCTTAACTAATCTTGCTAATACTACCATAGGATGGGTTTATTGTTGGCGACGAGCAAGAGATCATCCCGACGTCTACCTTTCGGAGGTCATTCAGAGAGTTATCTCTCGATGACAATGAACTCGCATGCGGTGTAGAGACTCAATTCTCTACAGGCTGGTAGAGGCCTATTTTACGGCTCATGACCACTGGGCTTCACAACGCAACATCACCATCATATACCCAGGACACTTTCCCACACTCGCGCGATGCATTCCCGCGCTCGCGCTTAGTTCGCATAGTTGCGCATCTTCGCATTCCATCGCGCATCTTCGCATTCCATCGCGCATCTTCGCATTCCATCGCGCATCTTCGCGTTCCATCGCGCATCTTCGCGTTCCATCGCGCATCTTCGCGTTCCATCGCGCATCTTCGCGTTCCATCGCGCATCTTCACGTTCTCACGCATCTTCGCGTTCTCATGCATCTTCGCGTTCTCGCGCATCTTCGCATTTCATCGTGCATCTTCGCATTCCATCGCGCATCTTCGCGTTCTCACGCATCTTCGCGTTCTCATGCATCTTCGCGTTCTCGCGCATCTTCGCATTTCATCGTGCATCTTCGCATTCCATCGCGCATCTTCGCGTTCTCGCGCATCTTCGCGTTTCATCACGATTTAGTGCGCATCATCGCAGGAGCATCCATCCATTGTCCAGCCAGTTCCTTGGTGCGTCGCATTCCATTTATCACTATATCTGACTATGTCTGGCATCATACGATTATTATTTCGTTATGGACCCTTACTTTACCTCACTTACATACTTAGAGCGCTCCCGATTCGCTTCTGAGCCCTGGGAAGGCGCTTATGTGCGACTTAGAGTTGCCATGTTTGTTTTTACAACTTAGCTTCTGGCAGTCACCATCTATCACCAGTTAGTTCCATGCAGTGCATGTATCCGTCGTTGTAGTCCCTAGCATCCGTCTATAGCTAGTGGCAATCACATATCCGTCTATTATCCGTCCAGCATCCGTCCTCCTTGCCTTGGTTCACATCCCAGCATCATTTATACGCCCTCTCTACACTTGCGCACTTCGCGCGCTACTTTCCCACGCTTCGCGCGACTATCGCGTTTCGCTTTCCCGCACGCGCCTTCAGCGCATTTCGCGTTTCTTCGCGTTTCACCGCATTCCTTCGCGTTTTCTTCGCGTTTCATCGCACTTGATTAGGGTTGATCAGCACTCACTTGTGGATCTTCGCTTTCCTTGCGTCCCCTTTAGGGTCGAACGCTCTTGCTTCTGCGAGTATAGCAGCTAGGTAGAGCTGAGACTCACTTATACTGGTTTTGCATTATTATAGCTAGTGCCTAGCCAGGTTGTGATACCTACAACTGGAGCCCACCGCGAGGGGACCAGTCAGCTTATCCACGCACCCTCTCAACCCTATCCTGCCATCTGCGCTTCCAACACTTCATCCGCAAATTTTCGCGCAAATTCCCACGCCCAACGCGACACTTTCCCACACAACGCGCGACATTCCCGCGATATGAGCGACCCTATAGATGCATCCGGCATGCCCTTACGAGGCACTAGTTCAGCTCCGCGTTTTTCAGGCGACTATACTCAAGTAGTCAACTTCCTGGAGTCAGTAGAACGACTCGCGCAACCCCTTGGTTTATCAGATGAGGTTATGATCAAATATGCGCTGAAATATACAGCTGCACCACAGAGGCAGCTCCTGTCATACTTCGAAGGCGACAACTATGTAGAGTTTGCGGACTATGTCCTGGACTTTTACCTAGAATGCGGAATTGACCACTATACACGCCCTATCATCGCAAAACCAGCCGCACGCGAAGCGCCACCTGCAAGCGCACCTCCAGATCCAGAATGCGCCCTAGAGCAATGCAAAATCGCGCCTATAGTGCACTTGAGCACTCCACCTGAAACCAAAGCACCCATCGCATGCGCACCTCAAGTGTCAAACTGCGAACCACACCAACCATCCAACCCACCTATTACACCTCCAAGCGAAATTCGCGATCCTACCCGCCCCTTCCAGAAGCGCCTCTGGAGGATATCATATTGCCTCTGGTCAGCGATGACCTTAAACATCTATCGCAATTTAGCGCGCCTATTCTGGAGCTTCCTACAACATCAGAGGCTCAAAACGCGACGCTCCCCGTGGTCAGGGATGACCTTAAACATCCATCGCATCAAGCCGCAACGGTCGCCATGGTCAGCGATGACCTTAAACATCTATCGCAATTTAGCACGCCTATTCTGGAGCTTCCATCCACATCAGAAGCTCAAAATGCGACGCTCCCCATGGTCAGGGATGACCTTAAACATCCAGCGCATCAAAACGCAACGGCCGCAGTGGTCAGGGATGACCTTAAACATCAATCGCATTTTAGCGCGCTCATTCCAGAGCCTTCTGCAGTATCAGAGGTTCATTACGCGATGCCTTCCAACCAGAGTATGTCTCTGCATTACCCACTTGTCACTGATGATTCCGCGCTTTTCGCGTTTTCTGCATACAACGACTATCATCCGCCGGTGAAACATCCGTGCATCATGCCGCCAATCTGCGAATTAGATCATGCCTCAGACGACCCTGAGGCGCCATCAGAGCGCTATATTGCGCCTAGCATTGCGCAGATCGCGCACATAGAAGCATTGTATATTCATCCCCGTATATTTTCGCGTTTTTTGTCTCTTTCGTGTTAAGGCTCTCAAGGAGTCATTTACCCGTTGCTGCTTTCCTTCCAAAGGATTGTCAGATTATTCTAGATCATGCCATTCAAATTTTGCATCCACTCCCAGTGCGCTCAATACGCGCCTGCAATACTGTGAATTTTCGCTATTTTCGCTATTTTCGCATTTTGTCGCATTTTCATGTCTTTGACTTTACACCATTCACCTTTATCTCGCATCATTTCGCCCATAATTCGTCGTTCACGCGCCGCATTCGCGCGCCACGCGCTTTAATTCCCGCGCTAAATGCGCTAACTGTTGCAGAAGAGTTTTCCTGCTATCGCGTTTTTACCGTTTCATCAGTTTTTAGCCGCATTTCTCTCATCCAGAATCAGCCTCACTTTAATTTCGCGTCCATGCGCACCTCACGCGCTCATCTTGCATATATTTACATGCCTTCATCATTTATGATTGTCCTTGACTTCGCGTTTTTCACCCTTATCCACATTTTTTCGCGATTCCACCTATCACGTTGATATCATCCTTGTGCACCCTAACAAGGGCTTTCCATTTATGTCTTCGCGCAACATTGCGCTTGATCTCCAGCTTATCCGATGCAGTCGCATCATTTCCACACCTAATTTCACCTATCATTTGTCTCCTGTTCATATTCTTACCATATATCCGCCCATCCTCGCATATTCAGAGGATATAGCCATCAATGCGCCAAAACGCGATTATGCGCGCAGCTCACGCGCACATTATAGACCTGTAGAGCACCCCAACGCGCCTTATGTCACCCCACTAGGCCACGCTTTCAACTTGTACCGCAAGGTGCAAGAATTCATTCTGCCAGTTACTAGTCCACCAACAAGTCGCGTTCAAAGAAGATTCGGTTTATACCCAGTAGGCGAAGAAGTAGAAGAGTTTGATGATGAAGATCAAAACGCGCCATCCTTCCAACCCACACACTCCATTATGCGACGCCTCCTGATCCAAGTATACCCCAGGAAACCCCGCGCATTATTGATCGCTCTGCGCCTTGCGCATTTTCTGCTGATAGCAACTATTGCGCACCGGTGAAACATCCGCACCTTGCTTCATGCAAGCACCAGTTAGAGCGCAACTCAGGCGACACTGAGGCGCCTCTAGAGCACTACTTCACGCCAAAGGTAGCGCAGGTTGTGCGCCCTAAGGCATTGTATATTCATCCGCGTCAATTTTCGCGATTTTCACACATTACCGCATTTTGATGATTTTGACTTCACACTAGCTGCCATTACCCTGCTTATTCCCTCGCATCACCACACCATTATCTCGCCTTTCATGCGCTGCATTCACGCACCATGCGCCATACTTTGCGCGCTCCATGCGCCTATCATTTTAACAGAGTTCTTGTCCATCTTGCACTATCGCATTTTTAGCCTCGCATCAGTTTTCATTCACATCCCTCTGACTTCATATCAGCTTCCACTTAATCAGCCATCCATGCGCAACTTACGCGTGTGCCTCACCTATAATTTCGCCCCATGCACATTGACCATTGTCTCTAACTTCGCGTTTTCACTCCAAAGTTGCATTTTTCGCATTTTCAGCTATCGCGCTGATTTTATCCTTGCAACCCCACTCTATAACTATTCCTTTTGGACTTGGCACCTATTTCACCTTGATCCATTGTCTATACGACGCATTCACATACTATTCGCACCTAATTTCGCCCCCCCCTATCCATATCTCGCTAATGTCTCTACAGACAATCTGTCTATCCTCGCATGCATGGAGGATATAATTATTCTTGCGCACAAATGTGCTAATGCGCTAGCTTCACGTGCCCCCCCCCATCATGCTGTAGAGCACATCAGCACCCCTCGCATTGCCTCGCCTTCTTGCACCTTCAACCTTCAGTGCAATATTGAAGAATTCATCCCACTGGTCTCCAGCCCGCCTGCAGAACTGTAGAAGCGATGGACGAAGAAGACTAAAGCCCCTCAAGCGCATGCCAACTTTCCTATTCCATTCATCATCCAATCATCACCTTCATCACCTACTTCACCCGCAATTTTCGCATATTTCGCGTTTTGCATATTTCTGCACATCATGTATCTTCGCATTCTTGCGTATTTTCGCATATATCGCACGTTTCGCGTTTTCGCGTTTTTCGCATGTCTCGCATTTCTGTGCATCTCGCGTATTTCGCACATTTTGCATTTCAGATTCCTCGTGTATTTCGCGCATTTCGCGTTTCAGATTCCTCGCATATCTCGCGGGTTTTGCATTTCCGCATATTTCGCATTCTCGCGTATTTTCGCATTTTGCACATTTTGTGTTTCGCACAGTTCGCATTTTCGCGTAATTCTGCACTTTGCATATTTTCGCATTTTGCATATTTCGTGTTTTGCACAGTTCACATTTTGCACATCTTCGCATTTCCCATATGTTCGCATTTTCGCGTATTTCCGCACGTTGCGTATTTTGGCATTTCACACATCTTCGCAATTCCCATATGTTTGCATTTTCGCGTATTTTCGCATTTTCGTGTATTTCCGCACTTCGCATATTTTCGCATTTTCGCACATCTTCACATTTTGCACATCTTTGCATTTCCCATATGTTCGCATTTTCGCGTATTTCCGCACATCGCGTATTTTGGCAATTCACACATCTTCACAATTCCCATATGTTTGCATTTTCGCATATTTCCGCACTTCGCATATTTTCGCATTTTCGCACATCTTCACATTTCGCACAGTTCGCATTTTTACACAGTTCGCATTTTCGCGTATTTTCGCATTTCATGCATTTCGCGTTTTGCACATCTTCGCATTTGCATATTTTCGCGTTTCGCATATTTTCGCGTGTCACATATTTTCGCGTTTCGCATATTTTGCATTCCTTGCATATATTCACATTCCGTGTGCTTTCGCATTTCGCGTATGTCCGCATGTTCACATATTTCACATTTCGCATTGTGTTTCATGCATTTTCGCATGTTTCGCATATAGACTTACTCATGCCATTCAATCCCTAATTTAGAGCGCCTAGGGGGACTTGGTTTGGACATGGATTGGATCGCTTCCGGACCACACAGCATCGCCCTGTACCCCCACAGACATATTAGACATGGACATCATCGTGCACCATCATGCATCATCGCGCAATTACCCACTCATGACTCCACACAATTTCGCACTCAGCGCATTTTCACGCGCCATGTTCTCGCGCACGCACGCCTCTCCTACATTTTCCCGCGCTTTGCTGTTCCATAGCATACTTGCCAATCCCTGCATATATCTTATCAACTTCGCCTGAGATCCTCATCAGACATGCTCTGAGTGGGGACACTCAGAATTTAAGCACCCGGGAGATGTAGAGACTCAATTCTCTACAGGCTGGTAGAGGCCTATTTTACGGCTCATGACCACTGGGCTTCACAACGCAACATCACCATCATATACCCAGGACACTTTCCCACACTCGCGCGATGCATTCCCGCGCTCGCGCTTAGTTCGCATAGTTGCGCATCTTCGCATTCCATCGCGCATCTTCGCATTCCATCGCGCATCTTCGCGTTCCATCGCGCATCTTCGCGTTCCATCGCACATCTTCACGTTCTCACGCATCTTCGCGTTCTCATGCATCTTCGCGTTCTCGCGCATCTTCGCATTTCATCGTGCATCTTCGCATTCCATCGCGCATCTTCGCGTTCTCGCGCATCTTCGCGTTTCATCACGATTTAGTGCGCATCATCGCAGGAGCATCCATCCATTGTCCAGCCAGTTCCTTGGTGCGTCGCATTCCATTTATCACTATATCTGACTATGTCTGGCATCATACGATTATTATTTCGTTATGGACCCTTACTTTACCTCACTTACATACTTAGAGCGCTCCCGATTCGCTTCTGAGCCCTGGGAAGGCGCTTATGTGCGACTTAGAGTTGCCATGTTTGTTTTTACAACTTAGCTTCTGGCAGTCACCATCTATCACCAGTTAGTTCCATGCAGTGCATGTATCCGTCGTTGTAGTCCCTAGCATCCGTCTATAGCTAGTGGCAATCACATATCCGTCTATTATCCGTCCAGCATCCGTCCTCCTTGCCTTGGTTCACATCCCAGCATCATTTATACGCCCTCTCTACACTTGCGCACTTCGCGCGCTACTTTCCCACGCTTCGCGCGACTATCGCGTTTCGCTTTCCCGCACGCGCCTTCAGCGCATTTCGCGTTTCTTCGCGTTTCACCGCATTCCTTCGCGTTTTCTTCGCGTTTCATCGCACTTGATTAGGGTTGATCAGCACTCACTTGTGGATCTTCGCTTTCCTTGCGTCCCCTTTAGGGTCGAACGCTCTTGCTTCTGCGAGTATAGCAGCTAGGTAGAGCTGAGACTCACTTATACTGGTTTTGCATTATTATAGCTAGTGCCTAGCCAGGTTGTGATACCTACAGCGGGCTGACAGAGTCGTCGAAGAAATATGCCAAACTCGAACCGAATCTGTTGCGCACAAGGTCTCAAGGTCGCATGGTATACGCTGTGCCACTCATTATTTTTATGGATGACGTGTCTGGGAATATCTCCAAGCAGTGGAACAAGCATCATGCGATATATATGTCGAACGCAAATTTGCCTCGCGAGATGCTGGAGAAGGAGTTTTGTGTTCGTTTCGTCACATCTTCTCCTCATGCAGCTCCCATGGAAATGATGAGCGCTATGCAAGACTTGATTGGGTACGTGTTATGTTAACATTCGCTACAATACAATGACCTGTATTCAGGAAGGCTGCGGAATCTGGGATCTTTGCTTGGGACTGCAAGGACAACGAAGAAGTCATGCTGGTCCCATACGGTCTCTTTCTCGGTGGCGACAACCCCATGCATGCTGAAGAGTGTAGTCACGCAGGGCTACATTGTAACTACTTTTGTAGGACATGCGAAGTTGGCGGAACGAAGGAGTACAAAGAGTCAGACGAGGGCTACAACAGCATTTTTGTGGTATGTCGCGTGTTCCTGTGTTACCCTTCATAGCATTGACTCTTAGTTTATAGCCAGGACAACTTCACACTCCCGCAGGAACAGCAGCTGAGATTCGCGCTCAATTCGTCACTGCGCTCAATTCAGGCGCTTCCGAGAAAATCAAGAAATCCGTCTCTTCAACTGGTGTCAAAGATACCACAACAGGCTACATTCTCGAGGTAATCGTCGAGATGGGAAAGAATTTGCGCAAACGAGTGGCTGGCATCCAGCCAAAACCAGAGAGCGAAGTCAAGGCAATTTTGAACAAGGAGCTTGAAGATCTCTTACATGGGAGTGCGCTCGATAACGCGATCAATCCTTTACTGGGCGTGGAGGGTAAGTATTTAAATTGTGTTGCTCGCTGTGCACCAACTGATCTTCGTTAGGATTTAATGTTCATCAAGACACACCAACGGAGATACTCCACACAGTGCTACTTGGGGTTGTCAAGTATTTTTGGGGTCAGACTGTCTTTCTTCTCGAGAAGGCGAAACTTTTGGATCTTTTTCAAATGCGACTCGACTCGATCGCAAAGGACGGACTCAACTCTCCATGTTTGAATGCTGATTACATTTGCCACTACAAGGGCAGTCTCATTGGGAAACATTTCAAGAGTTTGGCTCAGGTAATGCCGTTTCTTATTCAAGACCTGTTGCCAATAACAGTACTCGATGGGTGGACAATCATTGGTGAGCTCGTTGTGCAAATCTGGCACACAAAGATAGACGATACAGAGCTTTACTTGGTATGACGACGAGCTGACAATGCCGCTCAAATACTAATTAACTTACAGGCTAAGCTCTCGCGGACTATTGAAGATTTTCTTAACGTTACGGCTCAATGTGCACCCAGCATCCTTATCTCGAAACCGAAGTTTCATTTCTTGGTTCATCTTCCTGCATACATCCGACGTTTTGGGCCCGCAATTCTCTTTTCCACTGAACGATACGAGTCTTTCAACCATGTGTTTCAACTCGCATGTATCCACAGCAATCGACAAGGACCAAGTCAAGACACTTGCAAAATCTTCGCAAGACAAGATATCGTCAAACACATCGCTACCGGCGGGGTACTGGTTCGATGCCGTCCGTAAACGGTGGGTTCGGGCAGGTGACAAGGTCTTAAGCTATGTCGATGAGCATCCAGAACAGGCACGCCTTTTGGGAATTCATATGGAAACACCTCCCGTCACAGGTAGTGTGCTCCTTCCAAAAATATCAGTTCAATTCTGACCTTCATTGCTTGAAAGGAACTGGCCAGCTCAAGAAGGTCGCCACTGAAGATGGACACTCTGTCGCTGAAAAACCCGTAATGTGGACGACCACACGCTGTGCGAAGGCACTTGATCTGCCGCGATCTGCCGCTATTCAATATCATCACGGAATCTCGTTGGTCATTGGTAACGGCGAGAAGGCAACCTTGGGAGGACATGTCATATTTCATGACTCTTCAACATCTTCCTCTGGCGTTGGACGTGTTCGCGAGATTCTGATGTCAGCGTCTTGCCGGGATGTACAGCACGTTGCTGTTCAAAAGTTTACTTTTGGACCAGCCTTACATCCCTTGCTTCACCTCCCGACTCTTGAGCTCACTGACCACGAGGTTGTCATTAGCCCACAAGTATGTTTGAATGTCTCGTCAAATTAGTCTATCGTGCTCATGTTTGAATTTTAGGACATCATTTGTATCGTCAATCTTCAACACGATTGTGTCAAAGCACAGTGCATGGACATTGGTCAACGCCATGTTCTTCAAGAACGAACCAAGACTGCACGTACAAGACCGGTCGTTCAGCACGAACCCTCGCCATTTTACCTTCTCAACGCCTATTCGATTCACAATTACGCCCAGATTCAATCCATCATCCCTCAGTCCATCTGCAAGACACCATTGAGGGTCACCAATGCGGCAGAAGTTCGTCTTGCGGCAGCTCGTCAAATTCGGGAGAAGAAAGCAGCAAAGAAAGCAGGCGAGATACTAGGCGTTGCATCTGCAAGTGCACTGCCTGATGAAGTGGCCAGAGTTCCTGCAGTTTTCGACCGCTCAACAGCAAAAGCAACAAGCAAACCAAAGCCAGCGCCAAAAGCAAAAGAGAAGGCTTCTCGGCCATGCACGAATCCACGATGCCCCATGATCGCACAGTCAGCTGCATCTTCAAGTTCCCATCTCCCGACACCCCCCACGGCACCAGTCGCCAGTGGATCTTCCCAAGTGCCATCAGCACCGGCACCCATACCTCCTCAACCCACATGGATGCATCTGCCGACAATGGTACCATCGCAGTGGCAGCAGTCTCCCATTCCTTTGTTTAGAGCTCCCCCTTCTCATCACCTGCCGTTACAGCAACTGCTGCCCATACCCTCTCCTCCGACTTCCATTCCTCAGCCACATTTGAGGCAATACTACCATCCCCAGCCGATGCTCACTGGGTATTATGCCGTACCACCTTATCAGCACTCCTTGGGGCCGGCTCTACCCCCGCAACCTTCTGCACCGGTGCTGACACCAAATGTATGGGGCCCTCAAGCTCCACACCCATCGCATCACGACCAGTTTAGAAGACATTAGGAGGCCAACATGAAATGCATCTTCTTGGATAGGTTCGCATGTTTGTCTTTGAAATTCCTTCTCCAGCGTTCAGGTCCTCACAACATCGTCTTGGACAGGTTTGCATGTTTGTCTTTGAAATTCTTCCTCCAGCGTTCAGGTCCTCACAACATCTTCTTGAACAGGTTAGCATGTTGTCTTTGAAATTCCTTCTCCAGCGTTCAGGTCTTCACAACATCTTCTTGGACAGGTTTGCATGTTTGTCTTTGAAATTCCTCCTCCAGCGTTCAGGTCCTCGCAACATCTTCTTAAACAGGTTAGCATGTTTGTCTTTGAAATTCCTTCTCCAGCGTTCAGGTTGTCACAACATCTTCTTGGACAGGTTTGCATGTTTGTCTTTGAAATTCCTCCTCCAGCGTTCAGGTTCTCGCAACATCTTCTTAAACAGGTTAGCATGTTTGTCTTTGAAATTCCTTCTCCAGCGTTCAGGTCGTCACAACATCTTCTTGGACAGGTTTGCATGTTTGTCTTTGAAATTCTTCCTCCAGCGTTCAGGTCCTCGCAACGTCTTCTTGGACAGGTTCGCGTGTTTTCCTTAAAGTTCTTCCTCCAGGTGTCTGTCCTTCGTCCAATATTCAGGGTTGACTGGCAGCGTTGGACGGTACAGTTTCTATATACTTCATGACAGACACCTTACATACACCAACATACAAATATCACGATACCACACAATTTTTATTTCTGCCCAGAACACTCATCAATGACATCAGGAGTCGCTGAATTTTTGTTGACACTCGAGCGACAACCAAATAAGTTCAAATTTCTGCCGACAACGTGTTCGGTTCAGTCACCCGCTCATTCACGGCGCAAACATCAAGGTCAAAACCACGGCGAGCAATTCTGGTGCTTGTGACAATGTTTCAACGCGGATACCGTCTGCGCATATCCTCTGGTGGTGGCCAAAGTTCAAGGTCGCCTTCACAGGGAGATCAGTTGTCGAGGCCATGGTCAAACACAGGAGCTTTACAGGCAGGATCCACCAGGAATAGAAGTATTACACCTGACCCAGGCAGCGGCAGGTCTTCTAACTATTTGTCCATTGGGGGACATGGAAGTAAGTGTCCAACACAATTCCTGGTTTATTAGCTCAACAGTGCACTCGGCAGACAATTCACGTCCTCAAAGTTCTCGCTCCACCAGCGGGGAAGTTTTAGAGATACCTGAGGTTGGAATCCAGCCACCTTCCAGTCCAACATTGTCGCTTGATGAGCCGATCAGTGCCGGAATTCGTCGACGCAGGGACAGCGGACCTTCCAACCATGGGGACCCCACCAAGCTCACGCCTCAACATACGAAACGCTTGAAAATGCATGCGAAGAAGGCTTGTGAAGAAAATGAAGTTCCGCAAGACGAAGTTATGACTTTCATTGATGTACTAACTTCTTATCGAACTGCGGCTATGTTGTGTTGACTAACTTTGATACAGACTGGTGACATTTTCTACATGCTCTTAGACCTGAAGATCACCCTCATCAAACTTTGTGAGGGAAACAAGGCCAGGAGAATGCAGGAAATAAAGGACACATTGGAATCAAAGGACTTTGAGGTAACGACGCGGTACCCTTCTTCTGCATGATTACATGCTAAATTGGACTCATAGAATGGACTCTACAACCGCTTGTTTGCTTGCATGTTGTCACCAAACATCACGGCATATGTCACTGACACTCAGTGTCATATAATGGTTTGGCTATAATATTTACTATTCCGAATGACGCCGTTAACATAGTCTCAGGACTTCATTTCCAAGAATCAGGAGATCTTCAAAATCCCCCCTGGACTTCTCGACGACGTCGAGCTCAGAGCTCAGCTAGGCAAGGTGGTCACAAAGCTGCTCACAAATATTCGTAGTGCCATCAAGGGCGGTGTAAGTCCTGATCTATTTTTCAACGCAATTTCATCATCATTTTTGCTGTGCAGCTCACCACATCAATTGTCAAGCGTACAAGCATCGCGGATGTAACCAGGTCGCTTGCACGCAGCGGATCTGGCATGGAGGTCGATTCCACCCATTGGAACAGAATCGCACTGCTCGTAAGTCCTACCTGTAGTGTAATATCAACATTAATTGGTTTTGGGGCAGCGACGTCTTCTACAGATCTTTCTCATCGGTGTCAGCGATTATAAGACTGCCTCCATTGAGGATTTGTTTTCTGCATATCTTATTCCATCACTCAAGCAGGATTTGCGGGACAAGGTAGTGCGTGAGCTTAGCATCGATGTTGGACAGCTTGAGGAAGATTTATTTGATGCTGACCTCAATGGGACCAACGTCACTGGCAATTCAAGTCAAGCCCCCACGCAAGTTAATGGACAAAACGGTGCCGACATGGGTGATGAACAGCATGTAGACCAAAATGGAGCAGAGCAGGATGATCTTGATGCTAATGAAGAGGATGAGTCCTCAAATGCAAATGGCGGTGCAAACAGTGCCAATGGTGCAGTCTTACCTGACAATCCAGTCGACTCTGGATTTGGACTGGTCGAAGGCATGCCAGCACGGTACAACAGTACCATTAAGTTCTGGAACTTTGTCGACGACTCGCTCTCAGCCATGCGCAGGATAGCCGATGAATCCTCCTCCATTGCCACCGAGCAGGAAAAGGAGCTGCAGAAGTATGTCTTCATTAGCTGGCACCGTCATACAAACTGATTTTTGCTTAGGTTGTTCATCGAAGTCTTTCAAGCTGATCTCGCTGAATTTCCTGGTGGCAAGAAGGTCTCAAAGCTAATTTCAAAGACCAACCCACGCTGGCAGACCACTATTCAGACCGGACTCATTTGGTAATTTCAATCATTCGTTTTTATCGCCCCCCTCCAGCCCCATCCCCAATATTAATACTCGAGCTTACCTGTAATTATTTGATACATGAATAATGCATTTATCGTGATCCCATTTATTGTGCTCTCTGTGATCCCTCAATGGTGCAATATCAGTGCGCAAATGTTCAGGCGGTACTCATTCACCATATCAATAAGTATACACTCTATATAAATTCCAATGACGTGTGTATGGCGGAAATGTATAGCTTGTATGCCGGCTGCTCAGTATACTACTGATGCCTGGATCTCAGTATATAATCTATGCTTGTCAACCAGGATAGTTCCGGCGCTAGGACTCAGTATACCATGTGCACCCGAAACCGGCCGATGGATTTACACCCCGCTAGCATCGCTGTGATGATCTGGAACCATTGTCATTATGTCAGCCTGTGAGTCCAACAAATATGTCTTATATAATCATATGTGACATGCGCTACGAAATTTGTTGTGTGGAGATAGGACCAACATAAGTGCTATAACCCTATTTTTAGGCATAGATCCTATGCTTTTTTCAATTGGCCGTGTATACTACGAGCGGATGTTAGTGCTACGCACTCCGACGCGATGGCCGCACGGCAGCGGAGTTAGATGGTTGGAATACAAACCAGCCCTTATTAGATTCTCTAGTGTCGTCTTCTCCCCTCAGTCTGTTCCATCACGACTGAGGGTGAACGCTCACCGTTTCCTCCTAGAATATACGCAGTATTACGGTAGAAATCCAATGCGCTCTCGAGACCCAAGGGGACAACTCATCACCTCATTCAAATCTACCCATCTTGGGTGAAGATCAAAAGAGGTTATGTAAGCATATAAATATAGAAGTGACTGAACGCTCGGAAGGAACTGGTACCACACAAACCGTGTTCTCCATTCTCTTCATTGCTGCACCATACGATCTGCTATTAGAGCTAGACACAGCGTTAGCTCTCAGTCGTGATGGAACAGACTGTATTGCAATCTACTGTCGGATGCAGAGGAGAGAGACGCTGAGGAATAGACGCCGACATCATGGATGTCAGAACAAGGTACGAGCGCAATCACGCGTTCGGCCGACTTACCATGTCTCCTTGTCTTCCCGCTTGACAGAACGTCAAAAGTTTTTATTCCTATCCTCCCCGTTAGTACTATATAGCACCGTAGCAAAGTAGCCGCATCTCAGTCTCTTCTCGATACTGAGATGTGAGTAGATTCCTTTCCCCCCTTTCATACCATGAGCTGATGTCCAGTAGATTAAATTGTCTATCTAGTTGCCTCTCCTCCCGTAAGGTTCGCCTGTCATCACGACAGGTTATGAGCCCTGCCTCGACCATGGACACCACGCTCCCCAGCACCACATCAGCCCTCTTTAACGTCCCTAAGCTAGCCAAGGATGGCAGCAACTGGATTACCTACAAGGAACGAACGTTAACGGCGATTGGTGCAAGAGGTTTGATGCGTTATGCAGATGGTCGTGCCGTGAGGCCTGTCCCGTTCGTCATTGACGAGACCACAAAGCAGGCCAAGAAACCGGATGGCAGCAAGCCTACGGAGACGGAGATTGAGGCTCTTGATAAGACCATCGACGAGTTCTACCAAAAAGACTCACTCGTAAGACAGCAGGTCTTCAGCACTATCAGTGATAGGCTCCTGCTCCGTGTACAGAAGCTCGACTCAGCCGCAACCATATGGGCCGAGATATGCGACATCCACGAGGGTAAGACCGAGCTCGTGCAAATCGACATGCGTCGACGATTACAGGAGACGAGGTGCGAAGAGAACGCCGATGTCAAGGCGCACTTCAGCGAGATGCTAAGGCTCCGCGAATCGCTAGCTGGTATGGGGGCTGAGATCGACGACAGAGACTTCTTTGCCATCATCCTCACATCCCTACCAGAGTCCTATCGACCTCTCCTCTCCTCCATTAACGCTGCAGCGAAGATCACCGCAAAGCCCCTTAGTCCCTATGAACTAATCAATATCATATCCGAAGAGTATGAGCATAGGCTCCTCACGGACAAACATACCTCTAAGAAGGGCTCTGGTACTGCTCTCGCCGCGAAGGGAACAAGTCGACGGAACCGTAACGCCAACAGCAGTAGCAAGGTTGACCAGGACATCACCTGCTTCAACTGTGAGCGAAAAGGGCACTACAAAACTGACTGCTGGCGTCCAGGAGGTGGGAAAGAGGGCCAAGGGCCCAACCAGAGTAAACGAGGGAGTCGCGCCTCCAAGCAGACAGCTAACGCTGCTGCCCAGAACAAACCTAGCGCAGAATATGCCTTTGTTACGTCAGATTTCGCTGCAGCTGCGAGAAAGCTCAACGTACCTGCAGAACGACGCGGAGCGATCGTAGATTCGGGTGCCACCTCTCACTTCTGTCCTGACCGCTCCAAGTTCCTCAACTTCATCACCATATCCCCCCAGGACATCCACACTGCTGATGGGTCCACCCTCAGCGCTATAGGACGAGGTGATGTGCGCATAGAGCTACCCTTGGGAGATAAATGCACCCCGGTGACCTTGAAGGATGCGTTGTATGCACCCACTATGGCGTTCACCCTCATCTCCACGAATCGAATCACTGCAGCGGGTTTAGCTGTCCATTTCGAGGGAAAGATGTGCAAAATACTCTCACCTGGGCCGAAACGCGAGCTCATCGCTGAAATACCCCAGGTAGATGGTCTCTACTCAGTCCTAAGTCAGCAAAAAGAACGAGCGAACCTCGCCAGAGCAAAACTCACCGTTTGCGAACTTCACCGCGTGCTCGGACATGTGTCCCAGGAAGCTGTGCGCCAGATGGTGGCGCAAGGACTCGTCGTAGGAGTTGAGCTTGATAGCTCCTCCACCCCCGAGTTCTGTGAGGCGTGCGCGAAGGCCAAGGCCACGCGTCAGCCCTTCCCTGAGGAGACTAAGTCCCGCGCACTCCGCTATGCCGAGCTCGTCCATACAGATCTGTGGGGTCCATCCCAGACTGTTAGCCTGGGCGGGTGCTCGTACTACATTACCTTCACCGATGACTACAGCCGCGAGACTAAGATCGAGTTCCTGAAACAAAAGAGTGAGGTGTTGACGGCGTTCAAGCACTACGAAGCTCACCTTGCAAGGCAACACCCTAGCGTCCGACTTCAGAAGGTCCGTTCTGACCGAGGGGGAGAATATCTGAGTAAAGAGTTCGATAAGCACCTCAAAGACCAAGGTATTGAGAGGCAACTCACTGTGCACGACTCCCCTCAACAGAATGGCGTCACCGAGAGACTTAACACTACCCTCGTCGCCCTAGCTCGAGCCATGTTGCTGGCGAAGAACCTCCCCAAGTATCTGTGGGCGGAGGCCGTCAACTACGCTACGTGGTTGAAGAATCGCTTACCGTCGAAGGCCACCCCCAAGACCACACCGCACGAACTCATCTTCAAGGAGAAGCTGAGTCTGGCGAACGCCCATGAGTTTGGAGTGAAGGTGTTTGTGAGAGTGGAGGATGCGGGGAAGCTAGAGGCGAGGGCGGAAGAGGCGATGTTTGTGGGTGTGGACAGCCAGAGTAAGGCATACAGAGTGTACTGGCCGGAGAAACGGAAGGTGTCCGTGGAAAGGAACGTCACCTTTGCACCCCTTGAGGTGGTGGTAGGCGTCGATGCCCAGGACGAGGGGGAGTCCATGACCATTAGCACTAACGCGTCACACAGAAGTGATAACGCACCTAACGTCCAGGTCACCTCACCTCCCTCACCCCTTCCTACTACACCACCTAGGCCCCCAATCCCACTCGATACTCCACCAGCGCCAAGACCCAAGCGCACGCACTACCCTCCAGGGTACTACGCATCCCTAAACGAAGGAGAGAGCGTCAACCTCGCAATCGATCCGGCAGAAACGGACTTGCTAGACGAAAGTATCACTCACCATATGGCGTTAGCAGCCGCGGTACCCGAACCAACACTGCAACAAGCCCTGAATGGGCCAGACGGTATAGAGTGGCAGGAAGCCATTGACTATGAGATAAGTCAGCTGGAGAAGTTAGGCACATGGGAGATTGTGAACGCACCGTCACGGCATACTAACATAATCCCCTGTCACTTCGTCTTAGCCACCAAGCGCGGTCCAAATGGAGAGAAGTTGAAGCTGCGCGCGCGCCTCGTGGCCAATGGCCAACGCCAGAAGTACGGAGTCGACTTCTTCGACACGTTCGCCCCAACTTCCAACATGGCGACCATCAGAACCGTCCTGGGAATGGCCGCTCAGAGGGATTGGGAAATCCACCAGGTGGATATCAAAAGCGCTTACCTTTATGCAGAGCTGAAGGAGGAGATATACATGCGCGCCCCACCTGGGTACCTCAAGGCAGGAGATGAAGGGAAGATACTGAGGTTGAGGAGGAGTTTGCCGGGGTTAAAGCAGGCGGGTTTTGAGTGGGCTGAAGAGTTAGCGGGGGTATTTGCCAAGATCGGTTTCACTCGTTCTCAGGTCGACCAGGCAGTGTTCTACAAGCGCTCTAACGACGAACACATGGTCATCACCGTCTCGGTGGACGATATGGCGGTCACCTCTCAGCACCTCGCTCACATCACGCATTTCAAGACCCAGTTGCGCGAGCACTTCGAGATTACTGACTTAGGCGAGCTGACATGGCTCCTGGGTCTCAAGGTAGTTCGAGATCGCCCCGCACGGACCATTGCCTTCTCCCAGAGTGCCTATGTGCGCACCATCCTCGAACGCTTTAACCTCACAGATGCGAAGGCAGTCCCAACGCCTATGGAGGTAGGATGCGTCCTCTCCACAGAGCAGTCCCCTTCCACGGTCACCGAGCTCACGGCCATGCAAAATGTACCCTACCAACGGGGCATTGGGTCACTGATGTACGCGGCTACTAGCACGCGACCTGACATAGCATTCGCTGTGGCCACCCTCTCCCAGTTCATGCGCAACCCAGGTACTACCCATTGGGAGGCCTGCAAACGCGTCATGAGGTACCTGAAGGGCACCGCAGACTTCGCCCTCACCCTTGGCTCGACGGATGGAGGACTCGAGGCCTATGTCGACGCTGACTGGGCATCTCAGCCCCATCGTCACTCAATGTCGGGGTACGTCGTCCTTTTGAACGGAGGTCCTGTTGCCTGGAGCGCTCGCAAGCAATCACTCATCGCATTGTCCACTGTCGAAGCTGAATATATTGCTCTAACCACGGTAACTAGAGATACTCTACCTCCAACTACTCCTCGACGAACTCTACGGTATTCCCTCGGTACCCACTCCTGTCCATTGTGACAACCAAGCCGCCATCTCCCTCGCCTCGAACAACAAGTTCCATTCCCGTACAAAGCATATCGACCTTCGCTTCCACTTCGTTCGCTCCCACATCAAAAACGGCACCTTTGACTTGAAGTATTGCCCTACCGATGATAACCTGGCAGATGCGTTTACGAAGGCGTTGGCCCGACCACGGCTCCAAAGGCTTCGCACCTTGATGAGCGTGGATTCCGCTCGAGGGGGAGTGTCGGATGCAGAGGAGAGAGACGCTGAGGAATAGACGCCGACGTCATGGACGTCAGAACAAGGTACGAGCGCAATCATGCGTTCGGCCGACTTACCATGTCTCCTCGTCTTCCCGCTTGACAGAACGTCAAAAGTTTTTATTCCTATCCTCCCCGTTAGTACTATATAGCACTGTAGCAAAGTAGCCGCATCTCAGTCTCTTCTCGATACTGAGATGTGAGTAGATTCCTTTCCCCCCTTTCGTACCATGAGCTGATGTCCAGTAGATTAAATTGTCTATCTAGGTACACGCTAAGAGTCTCTTCTCGATACTGAGATATTAAATTGTCTATCTAGTTGCCTCTCCTCCCGTAAGGTTCGCCTGTCATCACGACATCTACCTAGACACAGCGTTAGCCTAATAAAAGCAGTCCGTCAGTGTCTAAGCACAGTCCAAATAAATGTGAACTCACCGGTGAACTGTTGCTTCCGAGTCAATCTCTGGACAGGGTTGCTGGTCACATTGCCCTCATGTATGTTTGTAAGTTTGCTTGTGAGGTGGTGTCCGACCTAAACACGTCCAGAAGCTTTATTTAGGGGCGCCCCAACTTCGATTTCAGTCGAACATTCACACTCACACCAGCAAGCAACATGCAAACAACTCAACAGAAAATGATAATCTATCGCCAGCCTCAGAGATCATTAGTGCTTTGCAGATTATTATGAGTGCCAGTGCCCTTATTCCTTCTCTTGAAGTTCTAGTATCACGGTATGATCGAAATTCTTTACACCTGTACTGCTATGGCCGGTTGTTGTGAATCAGGGTTCGGTGAGAGAGGGTCGAGATATTTGTCAGGTACTACATCCCCATCTTGTTAAGAGCACCCGCTGCAGCATTGTGATGTGAATTCATGCATTAGACTGTGAATACAACGAAAAAAAATGAGATGCCTCTAGCCTGCATGAGAGGAATAATGACAATAGTGCATGACCTCCACGGACGGACCAACAGGATGATGGATGGTGTATGGGGGCTCTAAATGTGGTGGGTGGGGTGCCAGTGGCAGACGATTGGGTGGTTGGCAGTGGTCGAGACTGAAAAGGGTGAGTCAAAAATGCGATGGGAAGCAGTCAGAACTCACATTCTCGCCAGAATTTATATTCGAATATCCAAGAAGTGAAGAATTTTTTGAGGCGAATGAAAACAGGTTGCTGTGAATCTATTGAAGGCAGGAGTCACTACACCATAGGTATGACAGGGATTGGTGGTCATTCTGTGTCAGATTGCCCTTGCAGTCACGAGCAGCTTGGCAATCAGATGCTGTGGGGTGACATGCAATATGCGTGCTGTCAATGGCACTGATAACATCAGCAAAGTATGGGTAAAATTTCCTGGATTTCAGGATAGTGGGGGGAGTGGGAGCCTCTGGACTGGGGAGTTGGACATAAGTGGTGTAGATTGGCTGGGATGAGAATGCAACTAAAATTCATTTAAAATACCTAGAAAGAGCCTACTGAGTTAGTACAGCCAGTTTCAAAGTTATGGGAGGACATACTTTGATATAGTATTGTTTGAGTGTTGAAACTGCTCACCAAGATGGTGTACAGAAAGCCCTGTGACACAGGCATATAAGAATATAGCAAGTTGTTCCTTGAGCGTCACATTTTTCGAATTGTCTATGCTGCTTTCACAAAGCACATTCAATAATATGATGAACATGTGGCAGTGTACACCGAGCTTGCATTGTACGCGTTCAGGATGGCCAGTAAGCAATTCATTGACCCAAGCGATCCCCAATAATGCTGAGGTGTGGTATGGCTCCTTATCATAGTGAGCTTGTGTGCAAGAGTTATAGGCGTCCACCGCAATGTTGACCACTCCAGCAGCCAATACCATCAACTTCTGAAACACACTAATGATTTGTTGCAGGCAATGCAGATCTCCCTTCTCTGCATCATTGGGATCTTCCCTCTCATTATCATCTCATGCATCTTGTGCATCTTGTGCATCTCATGCATCTTCTGCGTCACACGCATCACTCGTATCATCAGAATTGGTGTCATCCAAATGGTTCCAAAGACAAGAAAAAATGGTGTCAGTGCTGTACAATGAGTGTGGTGTGCATCACCTCAGACATTACTTCTCAGTGGTATTAAAGGTCATTTAGAGGGTATTATTATGTTAGATGAAACCCTATCTCATAGACCTAGCCTCAGCAATGTTCTATTTTTAGTACCACCAAATATACCTTGCTTCCTCCTGCAGCGCCTCCTGGGATCTTTGACAAACCATCCTGGCCCTCCCAGGATACACGGCACTCCACTGTGATGATCGCAAACATCGTCAATATGTCCTGTGATGATCACAAACCTCGTTGATATGTCCTTAAGGCTGCCATTCATGCCTGACAGTACTCTGCTCACGCACTAAGTCCTTTTCAATTTTTCCTTTTCCTTGTCCTCCACTACTAGCCATGCCCCCCGCCTGCAATGCGTGTGGCGTTCTGCCAACATCTTCAGGGCTTGGCCTTCATTTTATAAGCCCCAAGAAATCTCAAGACCTGAAGAAAACTCAGGATTTCATTCACATTCCTGGCATTGATGCCAAGCATAAGCGTCTCCTTGACCAAATGGCCACCCTGATGAATCCACCCCCAGTTCTGCATACCCAAAATCTTAGTTCTGTCTCCACCCCTCCTCAATCCAAAGCCATGATGAGTATTGACGATTCTAATTATGACGACCTGACAGATTACATCTATGACACTAACTCAGATGACTATGTAGTCATTGCAGACCAGCCTGACCCAGGCACTTCTGACCCTACAGATTTGGAGCATGAGAACCCTGGGCATCACATCCTGCCAAACAAGATGTCCAACAATCTCCATAGCGCTTGGAAGGCACTTGTACCTACCCTGGTGAAAGTGTTCTTGAAGTATTCAGCCAGAACACATGGGCATCCTCTTCCAGAAGCATGCCCAGTGATATCTGCCTGTGCAAAGTGTAGTTGTGCACCGCAACGAATTTCGATAATTTGCCTTTTGTTTGATCATAAGTTGTTCATTTGTTCAAGCAGCTCCAGCTGATGATTGCAGGTTTCCTTCTTGTAGATGTATTAGTCTGTGCATGCTCAACACTCGCACAAGTTCTCGTCCACCATGGCCTCTTTCCTACTGCACCTTCTCAACCACACATGGCCATTTCCATCAAACTACTTGCATTTTATTGAGCCTTATTCAAGCATTCCTGCGATGCCATTCATGTGCTTGCATCTGCTCTCAAGACTCACTATGCTTGCAGAGGGTTTCAAATGACACGTGGAGATGTAAGTCTTTTTTTCATCAGTCTCTCAGACGGTTGCTCATTACAAAAGGGCCAAATCATCCAAGAACCTTTTCGACGTAGCCTTGGGCAAGCTGTTCAATGGTTTGACATCTTGCAGGTCGAAGTTGAGTGTCAAACTGAAGCAGCTGTACAAATCACTCGAGAACAAGTGTACAAGGCTTGGAGACCTCAACTTCCAGACAACAGTGGTATATCCATGCCCACATCATCCAATACAACACTTGTCAAAGGCAGGTGCTCCTCCATTCTCATGCAGCGTTGTCCTGCATGCTTTGCAGGTGTGCTTTTTGAAAGACCACTCAGCAAGGGCAGCGACATTCATATTGCAACAGATGGGAACTTTCATCATAGACACCAATGGTCTGTGGGAGACTACCCACGCTTCTACGATCCTGCCTATTTCCTTCCCAAGGCTCAAGTGGATGAAGTCAGGCACTGCATACAATCACTCCATAAATGTGCCCCAAAGAAGCACACTTTGGCAGTGCCAGATGAAGTGATAGATCAATGCAAATATTCATATGAAGCTGCGGATGGGAAGAAACAAAAGGCTGCGATGGATTCATTTGACGATACTGGAGTTATGGCGCTCATCTGCTGGCATGACATTCCGTTGTTCTTTGCCAATATTGACTTGCCCAGCGAGCAACAAAATATGCTGTAGCGCTACTTGAGCATTTATTCTCCTTGGTCCCACAGGAAGCCAATGTCATTGCCCTCTATGATGTCGGTTGCATGCTCTCATGGTCATTGTCACACGTAAGCTTCCTTAAGATACAACTTCTCCTGCTTATGTGATACTAGTATGATATCCTTCCTTCTTCAGTGACATTGTGTCTTCAATTTGCAACCACTGCTATGCATGCATATGGCCATGAGTGGGCCTGTCAGCTTGAGTACAACCCTCAGATGTGCATTGGGCTTGGCCTGTCAGACAGCGAGGGTACTGAGAGGTTATGGTCGAGATTTGTTAAGCTGATTGGAATACAACATTCATCCTCAGTAAGTGCCTACTCCGCTTTGACGAAGATTTTTCAAACACACACACATACACACACACAGAGGCAAAGGCGCCTTTGGTTGATAGATAGGCAAGCAGCTGCCATTGGTAAGGAGATGCAAGTAGATCTCGGAGATTGGATCAAACATCGACTCAAACGTGGAGTTAACAACCAAGGATCTGCAGTGAAGGAAGCTCTAAGGAAATGTGGGATCACCACTGAGGATCTGCAGGCGCAGTGGGCAGATCAGAAGAAGTCCCAACTCTCCATTCGCGCCCGTACATCAGTTTAGCTTTCCTCATTTGAAGATGAAACTTATGTCACGCATTGTGAACTACAGATGCTCCTGCCCAGCTCAAAAAGGAACTCGACATGGTGCTTGCTCTACAGGCAGATATTGATGCTTCAGATAGGGATTTGCAAGCCACACATTCTGTGGTCAAAAAGGGCTCGGTCAGTGAAGAGACATTGGATGCTATAACAAGCCTTGAGCGCAGCCACGAATGTCTAATGACCAAGGTTGAAGTACTGTATTTGTCACTCAATGTTCATGACAGGTTTCCAGAGCTCCAAGATGTGGACTTAGATTTCGTTCAGACACTCCTGATGGCCCATGACCTCAAAATCAATATTTGGAAGAGAGCTATAGGAAGCTTTTTGAGTGGGACAAACTTGATCGCGCCGTTGGTGGTGCAAATCAGGCCCTCAGTGAAGCATTTTCTTCCAATTTCGGATCATAAAAACTGACTTGTTATCGCGCAAGGCATGAAGCTTCATCAACAAACTCGTAAGGCAATCGCAAAGCGCCAGCCAGTGTTAATGACTGCAATTTACAAATTCAACTCATATTGTGAGCATCTGGAGAGCCTCTATGATCCATCCTGGAGCATCCCACTTCCTACTCCTCTTCCTACCAAGCTTGCAGACCTTCGAAATGACCAAACATTGATGGAGGATGTTTGGATCACCCCATCAGTAGGCGATGTTCCTCGTTGGATGGAAGATCCGGATGTCAGAGATGGGATATGAGTGTTGTTGAAATGGGAATGGTGTCAGGAAGAACAGCGCTGCCTTGGGCTCGAGGCTGACAATCTTTGCTGATAGTTTGGAGATGAACTTGCAGCTCTTGAGCTTGCTCTGTGCTTGCCTACAAGTAAGTCATTTCGCACGTTGATGATCAGTGCTAATTTAACAAGACCGAACATTCATGTTCACAATTCAGCAATGGTGCGATCATGTCCTTCTACTACAGACTAGATGGGTTACTCCATTGGCGTCTTCCACTCATTTCAATGGCAGTGGCAATGCAGCACTTAAGCTTGCCACTTCTCTTGCTGGGAGCCATGGATCACCAACCACTGCTGCATACTTGCTCATACCAACCTCCCTCACACTTATAGATCCTTCCCCCAAAGAAGACATTGTCGAGGAATTTGTTCCACGCACATTTGAAGAAGGCCCTGAACAAGTGGCGCTCTCAGATGTTTTACAAGACAGTACCATTAGTGATGAGGACGACAAGGATGATGATAAAGATAAGTGCATGGGAGAACCTGAATATGTCATAACATGGCAACTCCCAGAGGTACATTTCAATATCTCATATAGAGAGTCATACTTATCCTACCTCATAGAACCTTCAAAATGATCACTTCAGAATTCCTAGCCCCAAGGAGATCCCCATCAAATGTACAAAGGACATCTCCCAAACCTGCGTGCGACCAGCGCAAGACAGCTTCCCTCATCAAGTATTTGAGTCTAGGGATGTCTCCATGCT
Source organism: Suillus cothurnatus (assembly GCA_016758765.1). Lineage (NCBI taxonomy): Eukaryota > Fungi > Basidiomycota > Agaricomycetes > Boletales > Suillaceae > Suillus > Suillus cothurnatus. The sequence goes on along the minus strand of JABBWL010000101.1, from coordinate 151,949 downwards.
CGCACAGCCTACAGCCCAACTCAATGACACATGTATCAATGGTGTTGCTGCATTGCTCTACTCCAAGATATCAACTACCTCTCATGTACATCCTTGTGCCATTCTCTCCATGCACAATCTCCCTCGGATTTGATATAACACATCCAATGATATACTATGGCGGAATATGTCATGAATGTCATATTGGGAGAAAGACCTGTGGCTTCTACCTATCCATCAGCCGTCTCCTGTTGGACATTGGGTATTTTGTGCAGTCTACATGTTGACAAAAAAACTGCACCTCTTTGACAGTCTCGCAGATAGACAACCATGGAAGAATGAAGTCAAGGTCAGTATTACTTTCAATCACACTATCTTGATTTCATGATGATGATTATAGGATATCATGAAACTTATTGCCTGGTTATTGTCTATTGCCCAAGATCATCGTGGCTCAGATCTTATTGACATCAAAGGCTGGGTAGCTCGCCCACTAGTAGTCCAGCCATTGCAGACAAATGGCTATGATTGTGGGCTGTGGGTGCTCACAGTGATTGCAGTGGTGTTATGAGGAGCACATCGTACAGGCATGTGTGAGGACAACATGATAGCTTTCAGACATTACATACGCACACTTGTACTTAGAATACCAGTTTCATGATATAGAATCATACTTGTCAACCATCCTTTCAGAGCAAAAATGTCGAGGATGATATGTGATAAGTACAACAACCTGTTTGAAGCCACAACCGATGGCTAACAGAAGAACACACTTGAACTTGTGACAGGCTGTCTCGGATACCTAGCTAGATATATATTGGTTGAATTAGCTAGTAGGGAGGCCAATACAATGTTCAACTGATTCACTCTTAGTGGGGAAACATGTACATAGCTGAATAGCAGAAAGGTTGGGTCAAAGACTCAAAGTTAGTACATCTGAGCGAGTTAGAACACTTACAACTCAATGAACTACTTAGCACTATATCATAGTTGGATGCAGTAAGCTTGTTCCACATGATAAAACTTCATAAATTTTTATATGGTCAGAACCGGACTGACGAGGTCTTCCTTCCTGGCCTATTTATAGGCTTTCATTGGGACACATGAGCCCCCACAGACATGTTTTTTGTTTTGTATGAGATTTATAATCTATATCATTGGCTGATGGACCTCTCCGGAGGGTGCTTCCTCCCTCCTTCGCTGATCCTCACAGGAGGATCGGTGTCGCAAAATCTGATCATAACAAGGCACCCAGACCCAGTACATCTCTTCTCCTTCCATGGCACTGCAAAAGTTGTTTAATTTTGCCATTTGAGCTGGTCTCCGTGGCCTTGTGTGATTTCTCGGCAGATTTGATTGTAATTAAAATTGGATATGCTACAAGGACATGCATAGTATGGTACAACGACAAACTAATGTTCTACTCAATACTCTGGTGACTGACCAGCCATCTCAAGTTCATCCACAGCATCTCCAGTGGCTTCTGTCGCTGTTGAATTCTGGGTAAGGCAGGCTATACCCAGAATGAGCTCTCTGGTGTCGATTCCTCTAACAATTGGGGCCAGGGGAGGTGTCTGCATCATCTTGAGTCGACGAGAAGGGCTGGGAGAAGCCTCCTTGAAATGACGAGAAGAGCTGGCAGTAGTCGTCTCAAGGAGATGACTAGAAGGGCCAGGATGAGGATGTGAAGGGACAGGGCATGTCTCCTTGAGATGACTAGCTGGGCCAGGATGAGGAGGCAATGGGGCGGGGTGAGACTCCTTGAGACGACTAGTCAGGCCAGGACAATGACGCAAAGGAGTGGGAGAAGGGGTGGGAGAAGGGGCAGGGGATGATTTGTCCAGTGAGAGTCGGCTAGGGCCCTTCCGATCAATGCAACCATTGACAAACAAGCAATGTCTGAACGTGTGGGATGAATGAGGTCCAGGAGCCTCACCATAGATGACAGGGTCACAAGATGCCAAGAGCCTACGGGGATAATCTTTGGCATGGAAGCGTTTGAGGGTCAATGAGCCATCTTTCAGAGCATCTGAAAGCACACCATGCTCACAAAGGGTTAGGTCATTGATACCTTTGCTCTTTTGGTTCGTGTCGCAAAGTTCACCAGGCATGAGTGCATCTTCTAGGTAGTTGTAGAGTACCAAGCCATTTTTCCCTAGGAAGGTGGGCAGGGTCTTCCAAGGGAAGTTCAACCCCCGCCCACTGAGGTTTCCTGTAAAATCCACGATCAGACATTCTACTGAATGTTTGACGGCAAGACTTACCACGAAGTGCAGTTAAACCACCCATGATGCACAGTAACCCATCCAGCAGCCTCCAACTCTCTGAATCATAGTGTTTCCGCCTCTCTATCCATTCCTCTAACATTTCCTCTGCAGATCAGTCATGCTTGGATGCAATGCGGTTGAGTTGAATTTCGAGTCTTGTGAGGTTGGCATCCATCGACAAGGACACCTTCGACTTGGTGATTTGGTAAAGATAAGTAAGAATCCCATCAATAACAGAGGATTAGATCAATAACAGAGTGTGAGATCAATAGATGCCGGCGTCGGTGTTGGGTGAATTGGTTCCCATGTGAGAACATCTGTCAGTGTTCTGGCCCACTCAGCAGGCTTGGCAATTTCAAGCGGAGTCAGGCACTCATTGTGACCAATTCGTTCAATATTCCCACCCGTCACTCGCCTGCCCTCCACGGAGTCCACACCCTCCATAGGAATGCTGCAACATCCTACTTGTCTCTTCTGTCCCACTCACTTTGCATGTGGCTGTTGAAGACAACATTGACACCACACAGCTGCTCTAGAATTCGGTGAGCATCTGGAGCGCATTTGAACTCACAGCTCTCCGTGTGCACATACTCTGCCTGTTGGAATCACAGTACGTCCTTGCATCTTTTTGCATCTGACTGGTGATCCGCACTTCAAACCATGCAGTTACTTAATCTCAGACAGCTGGTTAGGCTCTGGCGATGCACTTCCCTAACAGCCAGCCTCTACAATACCATATGTGAGTTGTCATCACGGCATTCTTAACTTCTGCTTTCGAACAGTGGATCTTTTCATCAAACTATATTAATATGGAGGGCTGCCTCTGCTCATCTTCTCAACCACACCACATTTCAAGATCATCTCAGTATGTTTTTTTCTTCTCCTTGCACTCTAGGCTTACTATCCAACCTCTTGTCACAAAAGATGGACATCAATCAGGCTGAGTTCCTGCATTCAAAAATTCTGATGTTCCGAAGACATCAACCTTGGGACAGCCACACCGACCTTCTTATCGATGAAATATTCGATGAGTTCAATGAAAGGTGGCCATTGTGTGACAAAGTACTGCCCGACTTTGATGTTGAAAAGGACGCACCTATCACCAACTGGCAACTATGGGAAGTTTGTCAGGCATATGACAAATTCTGTGTTGTGAGTACCTAGAATTTTACTTAGTTATCAATGTGCTGATTGTCCAGTTTGTAGGAGATCAAGTGTTTTTTATTGTGGGAAACACGCTGGTTGCTGAGGCGTGAGTTGTGGGAGAGTGGTGTAAGGCCACAGGATTACTGGACTTATTGGGGAGTAGGACATGCATCGGACTGGGCTTACTGGGGGGTCAGACCATGATCTGTAGAACAGTACATAAAAAAAGACTTTGCTTATGCTCAATTCTTTTCACTGCAATTGCGATGCTTGAACTGTATATACTAAACGTGTCCTACATGTCACAGTGAGTTGTTCTTCAAGTTGCATATCATGGCTATCAACCCTTTCAGAACTCAATCATGAACATCTTCAGATCCTCTGGCGATGTGTCTGTCTTATGGCAATCTCTGGACCATATTAATAAGTGAACTGATCACAGTGTTCTTGACTTCTGTGTTCAAACAGCGGATCCCTTCATTAATCCTTATGAAGATGGAGGGAGGTCGCTATCAATCTATCTCCTGCCTCTGCTCATCTTCTAAGATCATCTCAGGATGTTGATTCAAGTTTTTTTTTCTCCTCATGCTCTTGGCTTACTATCCAACCTTTTGCCAGGAAAAAAAATGTCTGCAACCTCGTTCAAATCTTGCATTTGAATCGTCTTCGTAAGGTAAAGTCTCAATGATTAGAATTATACAATTGCTAATGCATCCCTAGCTATGACTCAAAAAACTTCAGCAGATTTACAAAAATCTCCTCCTCCTGAATATGTTCCCGCTGAGCCTCACATGGCTGGCAGAGAACAAGGATTTCCTGAGGAGCAAGTTGGCAGGGGAAGACGTCAGCTGACTCCAGTCATTGAAACTCCAACAAAACTCTGGACCCACATCAAGGCTACCAACCGCGATGGAGGCTTGGTCAAGGAGGCATTGGTGCGTTGGGCAAGGCTTGTCAAGCCCACCTCAGAGGACTCAGAGTCCTTGCTCGCTCTCCCCCACCAATGTTCAGTGCCACCTCAGCCTCTTGTTGAGCCAACCTCAGAGTTCTTACTCACTGGCCCCCACCAACGCTCAGTCCCATTTCAGCCTGTTCCCCGACAACATTCAGTCCCATTTCAACCCGCTGTTCCCTGACAGCCTACACCCCCTGGTCAGGCTCAGTCTGTTAATGATTTATTCTACGACACTCCTCAGATCATCCCTTCCCACTTGCACAAGCCTCCACATGAGCCTCCATGGCTGAACTTATTCGCTACACCTGCCTTTGTGCAGGAGGAGTACAACTTCCATGGTATCGACTTCAGTGTTTTGGATGGGAATGTTGATGGGGATCCCATAGCTGGACTGTCGACAATGCTGCCTGCAGTCCCTCACACATGGATCATCCCTCCGACGCCCACTGTTGGGGACTGGGATATGCCTCATCCTGAATTCATTCCCACGGACTTAGATTTTGGGTCCAACATGGCCATGGATGTGGATGATCAAGGTGATGTCCCTACAGTGAAAGGTCAAAGGCAGGGGGTGGAAAATGCCTTACTCCAAGAGGGCTTCATGAGGCTCGAAACTGTTATTCGCAAGGTCAGCCGCAACACCTCTATTCCCACACATCAAGTCATCACTTTATGGCACAAGAGCAACGGGTGTTCCTTCAACAATGTCAACCACTGGAATGCTTACAGCAGCTATTTCAAGGCAAATCCCCAGCAGGAGCTGAAAAGACTCGGTGACAAGGCTCCCAAGGGTCCCAGGACACCAAGTGAATGTTTATCAATTTTGTTTGATGCCTTCTTTCTAATTTAATGAATTTTAAGGTGCAACCATGCGTCGCAATTGTTACAAGCTTTTCAAAAACAAATATCCAGACTCCTGGCAAATGATCCTTGAGTATCATGAGGAGGCCACGGTCCTCATGGGCGCGCCTCAGACAGTTGCCATGCAGGCTCAGGAGTTTCATAAGTTTGGCAAGAAGGTCTCGGCTATGGTACACCCACTTCTTTGATTTCAAAATGTTGCATTTCTGACATTGCACAGATGGATATCGCTGCTGCTCATTTCAGGTTTGAGGGTGCACTGGTAACATGTGGAAAGGTTGTCAATCAGGACAGTTCTCTGGGTCTGGCCCATATGACGCCTGGAGCTGCAGGGGTAGGTGTATTTTTTGCACTATGAGGCCCAGGGGATGATCTGACGAGCCTCTTGTAGTTTTGGCTGACACACTGCAAAGCCGATGATGATACCATCATTGGCCATCTCAAAGCCCAAGTATAGTGAGCATGGATGTATTTCATTCGGAGTCTATACTAAGCGTTGATACAAGTAATCTAACATCTCTGGGTGTCATTGACGAGGCCTTCAAGGACGAAGCTGAGATTGTCCAATGCAACCAGTCCGAAGCGCTGATAATTGAAGAGACAATGAAAGAGTGCCTGGATATTTCAAAGAATGGAATCCCATGGATAAAGCAAGAGTTAGGTCGACAAATCAGTATGTCTGAGTACATTTGGTTGTTTTTTTGTCTGCTGACAGTAAACAATAGAGAAACTCGGCAGCAAACTATCGTCCAAGAGGAACTTTCCATGGAAGACTCTTCCTGCAGAGCTCATCCATCTCAGGATGATCATCAGAGGATATCCAGAGGATGTGTTGCTCCCTGGCGATTTTCATATGACCTCAAACAAAGGAATCGCGAATTTGACTCTGAAGGAGACTGGGATTTTGATTGCGGCCTTGAAGGCAGGCTCAATGCAGGTCAAAAAGGTTTCCGAGGCTATGCAAGGTATGTTTTAATCTAAGTTATTATGTACATGCTTATAGTGGATCCTTCTTTATAGCTCTACTCCTCACCTCCAAGATGCCAGTACTAGAAGGAGCACCTCCCACAGAAGATTCCGCTCATAGAGGAGCACAACGTCTTTTTGCAAATGGCCAATCGGACCGCCTGGGACTTCCCTGTGCAAAGCCAAGTGCGGCTGCTACCAGAATGAAAAAGGCGCCAATGAAATCACACAAATTTCCCATAACTCTCTCTGACAACAATGACTCTGATGATGACGGTGTAGAAACTACAACACAGCGAGGCGCAAACAAAGCTCCTGACTGTATCTATAATTGTTGTAGGTCGCGCGTTGCCTAGTCTGCTATACCTGAGATGACAAGTGTGTTCGACCCTAAAGGGGAAGTGAGTGCAGCAAGGATCTAGTTGTATGCGCTGAAGGCACTACTGGTCGGCCAATGCAGGGCGCGAGAAAGCGCAGGTGCACACAAGGCATAAAGGCGCGGGAACGCGCGCGTGTGCTGCGCGAAGCGCGGGAAAGTGCGCGCATATATGCGCAAATGAGAGAGTGTAAAACGAGTGGATTTCAACTATATTCTGCTAGGTAAATAGTGGGTGCCAAGTTCTGTCAACCGAAAAGTCCCCCAATAGTTAGTACTGCTGGCGCTTATATATGGCGCCTAAGCGCTGTCATGCGGAGCCAAAGCACTACCGAGTAAGGTATGTAAAGTAAGGGTCCATGATAAAAATAAAAGTGGAACGATATGCAAATAAAGGAAATAGGAATATACGCACTTAGAGAGCTTGGTGGACAGTGGATGGATGCTTCTGGATGGCTGGTGCTATAGGGCGCTTCAAGCGCGGGAAGTGTGCGCGCATGGCGCGCGTTGCGCAGGAAAGCTGCGCCTCATATAGGAATAGCTGCAGATAGCACCCAGAGTGGTGCTGCAAGTTCGTGCCATGTATTCCTTAGTGAAAAGCGCCATATCACACGATGAGAGGCATTATTCCTTACAACGGTTCTGTTCGACCCATTCTTAAACCTCCCCCATTGTGTGAATTCAAGGTGGTGAGGCCCCCAAAGAGCCAGAAGAAGGATGAGAAGGATGAGAAGAAGATCATCAAGAAGATCGTCAAGAAGGAAGTCATTTCGCTTGTGTCTAGTGAGGTCAGCGATGCTCGCTCTGGCTCTGAGAAGCCCAAAGATGACGACAAAGCCAAGAGCAACTCAGACTATGAAGATGCAAGGTGAGTTTTTGTGTTTGTTGTGAGCTACAATGGTACTTACTCATGCTACACAGTGATAGAACAACCTGCTAAACACCTGCGCAATGGCCCCAAAGTTCAAGGTAATTGTTGTGCATTAATCAATGTCATACCTATGAATTGATGATGTGATTAGAGGTCCCAAAGGCCAGCATGGAACTGAATGACACTGAGGGCACTACCAGAGGCTCTGAAGAGGCACCCACGAGCACTGAGCCTGTTGCTGTGGCAGGTCATGTCGATAGTGAACAGAATGATGCTGATGGCACTTCCAGAGGCTCTGCAGAGGCTCCTGTGAGCACCAAGCCTGCTGCTACTACTGGTCATGCCGATAGTGTGCCCGCGCACTCATTGCCACCCTTGTCCCCCTCGCAAATTTGTCAGCAAATACCTTCCCTCCCAGAAAATTACATTCAGACCAAGCCAGCTACTTGTGTGGTGGCAAGCAACACTTTGCGCACAGACCCCATCCATGCAGATCCTACAACTTGCGCAGCAAGCCAGGACAACACCATGCATACAGACCCCATTCGTTCAGACCGTCCTCCATCTCTGCAGCCTGACCTCATGCCAACATTGGCATCTAATCATGGGCACAGTGAACCTGCTATGGAAATCCCGCATGATCAAGAGGTCAGACCAATGTATGACCCATGTCCAAGAGGTCCATTACCGCTGCGTTATGGTCCAGGCTTCACTCAGTACCCCCAGTCCAACTATTACCATGATCCTCGTGCTATGCACCACACTCCACAACTTCCTCATGGCCCTCAGCCTCATCCTCATCAGCATCAGCCCACTCATGGCCCACCTCATCAACCCTCTCATGGCCCTCAACCTCAGTATCACAATGGCGGGTATCATGATGCCCCATACCACAACTCTCGAGATGGATATGATGGATATGTTGACAGTTATTGGCACCCTCCAAGCAGTGCATATTTCAGTCCAGGAGGGAGATATCAGCATGGATATGGGCATGAGTATCCCAACAAGTATCCTGAGGACCTGGAGGATGGAGGACGAGCTCCTTAGACTCACAGAACTCGATTTATCTCAGCCGCAATTGACTGCGTCCCTCCCCCTTGCATATATTGAGTATCATCATCTAACTACACTGCGAGCCTTTTCATCTGACCTTTCTGCCTGTTGATGTTGTTATGAGTCCATTTGTATCTACTATATATTGATCAATGCATGTGTCTGAATGTCTGAATCATGCTCGAACAAGGAGGATGAACTGGAAAAAATAAAATCAATTTGCCAGAAGTATCATGGGAGCCTCTAGAGGAGTACAAAAACATCCACCGTCACCTCACTGACATTGAAAATAGCATATGGAGATGGTGATCATCAGATGGTGATACCATCTGGAGAGGTTATTTGAAGAGGCTCGAGAGCAAACATCGAGGAGACATCAAACCCAACCTCCCCAAACATCCCCAAATATCAAGTAGCGATGCTCACAAGGGAGAGGTGCAAGATGACCGGAAATTAAGGGGAGGACCTCGTCAGAGATGATGTCTTACGGACTACTTGTATTCAACATAATAATAGGGTCTGACAGTACGTGGGAACATCTTGAAAGTGCTGCCAAGGGTGGTGTGCGTAGCAACTGGTATGCAAGGTGTGTGTTGCGTGACAATGTATTCAGGCTCCGAGCTTACTTAATCGTCGTAGTTGATTTTCAAGTTCAAAATCTTGAGTCGAACTTGACTAGATTTGAGTTCCCGAACGGACTCTAAAGAACTCGGTGATTTGCTGATGCCATAGCTTACAGAGGATGTGTTATACAGGTTTCGTTTATATACAGGGTGCTGGAATCAAAATATCAACGCCAAGGTGAAATATAAAATCACAAAGACAATGTATCCATGTCCATAGGGCACTGAATGCGATGAACAACAATAAAACACAGGAAATGCCAGCTGCACAACGCTAGAAGCAGAAACAAGACCGGTTGTCTCCATGCTCTCCAGTAGCAGGCTGTGCCGCTGCGGGTGGTTGTGAATGAGAGTTCGGCGAGGGAGGGTCGAAATATTCCTCGGGCACTATATCTTCATCTTTGCTGGGAGCACCCGATGCAGCGTTGCGCTGTAAATTCATATTGGGAGCATTCAGGACTAAATTGGGTATTGCAGATCACTGACGAGGTTAAAGTCTGGCATGCTGTGGGTTCCGAAAATGATAGCATAGCTGAGGAGCACTCCCTTGGAATTTAGATCTCCCGAGCCAGTTGTTGATCCCCCGGCATCTAATTTCGCGTTCCCCCATGCATGACGTCTTAGACTCTGAATTTCTCTCGATATCCATGTAACCGCTGAGCCTACCTCCAGAGATCGTCGTGTCACCTGCCACAGGCTAAATGCGACAACAGGTTAGAATTACACATTACCAGCATTTCCGAATGTTCTTCTGCCACGAGAATGTCGAGAAAAGAGCAAGTCAAACTCGAGGTCTGCTGGCAATACAAATGCCAAATGCCATCTGTCTGAAGGAGTATTTCAGGTGGATTGGTTATACATGGAAAATTATTCAAGACATAAAAGCAGGCTGTCTTCCTACCGTCCCCTTAGATTTTTTTGGAATACCATATCACATCTCGCGAATCATGCGTATCTCCTTCATCCTCGTCGTCGTTGCTGCTTTCAAGTTGACAGCGTCTATGCCAGATGCTGATGATGATTGTCCCAGAGATTGCGACTGGAATGATTGCTGCCCTGGACAGATTTGCAATCTTGTCGTGATTGAATTTTTTCCTGTGAGTAGTATGAGTAATTTTCTTCTAACCCTGTGGCTCACCGGCGCGGTAGATAGGTATCTGCGAGAATCCAAGTTGACCCACTGAGCTACAGTGAGTTGTGTTTCTACTTTTACCTTCAAAGTGCAGCAGTGTGGTTGATGACATGACATGTAAGTAGTTCGTTGCGGGGTGCTCATGGCGAGCAAACTTCATCCTGCTCAAGCACTGAAACATTGAAGACCTTAAATCAGTACTTGTTAGAAATAAACACACATGATCCTTCAGCGGTTATTTTACGCATCGTGTTGCAGACTCACAGTATTATATATAATCTTACATGACTTGGTGAGGAGTTAAAATTTAATCTTCAGTGACGCAGTTGGTTTGAGGCCATTCTTTCGGGATCTTTAAATTTGTCAGCTGACAGCGGTAACCACCTGGTTGTTCCTTGCTTTTGTCTGTATCAAGCGACTTTATTATGCAGTGTTTTATTTGCATAACTCGTGCAGTATTTCTAGGTTCATACAAAGGTATGCACAGTTCTTCAACATTAGGAACGTTCTGGGCCTTCATGTCGTCAACTACACTGCTGCATCTTGAAGGCAAAAGTACAAACACGACTCACTGTAGCTCATTGGGTCAATCCTATTCGCAGACAAATATCTGCCACGCCGGTGAGCCACAGCATTAGAAGAAAATTACTCATACTACTCACAGGAAACCAATCACCCACTAAAGCAGTGCATGTCATCCCAGGGCAGCAATCTCGGAACAAGCAGGGTCCGGGACAATCATCATCAGCATCTGGCATAGACGCTGTCAACTTGAAAGCAGCAACGACGACGAGGATGAAGGAGATACGCATGATTCGCGAGATGTGATATGGTATTCCAAAAAAATCTGAAGGGGACGGTAGGAAGACAGCCTGCTTTTATGTCTTGAATAATTTTCCATGTATAACCAATCCACCTGAAATACTCCTTCAGACAGATGGCATTTGGCATTTGTATTGCCAGCAGACCTCGAGTTTGACTTGCTCTTTTCTCGACATTCTCGTGGCAGAAGAACATTCGGAAATGCTGGTAATGTGTAATTCTAACCTGTTGTCGCATTCAGCCTGTGGCAGGTGACACGACGATCCCTGGAGCTAGGCTCAGCGGTTACATGGATATCGAGAGAAATTCAGAGTCTAAGACGTCATGCATGGGGAAACACGAAATTAGATACCAGGAGATCAGCAGTTGGCTCGGGAGATCTAAATTCCGAGGGAGAGTGCTCCTCAGGTATACTATCATTTTCGGAACCCACATAATGCAGTACCGTGTACTGCCAGACTTCAACCACGTCAGTGATCTACAACACTCAATCTCAATTCAGTTCTGAACCGCTGACAGTGCAGGCAACTGTATGTGTCTATGTACGTAGACTCTGACATTTGTAATTCACTCAAATGCACATTTCATCATAAGCACAGACGTGGCACTATACACAATTTACGTGAAGGAATGCTGTATCTCTTCATTTGGTCTGGCTAGGTGAGATTAGTCTCCGTTGTGTCGAGTACGCAGTGATTACACACTCCTTGAATCTGCTTTCATAACATAGCTGTGCGTCTCATCCATAACCAAGTATGTGTCATAGATTTCAAAAGCCAAGTTTTCGACAATATTATGTTTTCTATGGTGTCCACTCCTAGTTGCACACCACGATTAAAGTACTTTGATTGAAAAAAAAAAGATCAGATGGACCCCATATTCACTATTGTACAGATAAGATACACTATTGCTATTTCTCCTTCGCAGTCTGCTAATGATACAAATTTGAAATGATGACACTTTGGGCCAAGCAGATACCACTGCGTCTTCACGCGATCGCAATCCGCTGGGGTTGCTGGTCCGATCCAGCCTTCGGGAAGCACACGGTAAGCACTCCATTCTCCATCTTAGCATGGAGATCCTCAACCTGCACGGTACGATAACCATGAGCACCATATCGCTACACGGAATTCGCATTATTAGTACTCACCTTGATTCCCTGAGGAATTTGGAGAGTCCTGGAGAACTTGCCATACGAGCGCTCCTGTACCACATATCCGCTCCTGTTATAATTATCTGAACGCTTCGACTCCCCAGATATGGTCAGACGGTTTCCGTGGACCTCGACATTGACATCCTCTTGTTTGATACCGGGAAGTTCGAATGTCGCCGTCACTGTCTTGGTCTCGGCGTTCTCGTGGAGATCCATTCTGCGTTTATACGAGTCAGCGTCATGAATATGTTGAAATGTATATTATACTCACCTGGGAAATGCCCGATCATGGCGTTGAGTTAAGGTGGTATTGCCCTCGATGGTATGGGAGGGACGGAAGCGAGCATTGAAAGCATCGTCAAATAGCTTGTCGAACTCGCTGAAGGGATCGTAGAATGTGCGCACTAGAGACATGATTAAGTGCAGAAATAGTCGATGTCGAGAGAAGGTGCTTCAGTGGTTGTTGGATGAGTTTGCTGGAGTTTGAGCGACTCTGACCAGCGTTTATATATACATCCGTGACAATATCTCATGAATGGCCACGACGATATTAGCGTCTTCTAGAAATTACCCAGTATTTGGCTGAATGGTGACCGATGACATTCTGTAACATTCGAGATTAATTCGAGAAGTCAGTCGTAGGGCGTTGAGTTCCTTATTTGAACATATAAGAGTCCTGTTTGCAAGTGTTTTCTTTATCACCAGAAAGGAAATGTCAACTAGATCTAGACTACAACGAAAAAAAAACAGTCTCGCAGCCCATGGTAATTTTCCTCTCGCTATTCCTAAATGTATGATTCCACACTCCTTGATGTTCACTTTTATAGGTGCCAAGCGCCATTTATCTGGGATATTCGCTGCAGTCAAGGCACTATGTACGAAAATCCTTCCATCCATCACACTTCACTTCTCGGGTCACAGGTATGCCAAGGCAGGGCCATTACTAGAGCGACAACTACCATGCTCATTCTTCTGAAGAAGCACACTGAATGTTAATTTAAAACCTAGAGACACTCGTTGAATCGCCTTGTTAGTTCTTGATATTCTGTTCGTATTCTAGCTCTCATCAACCTTGGACCTGTAAACGGTATTGTTTACAATCTCAACAAGAGCATGACTCTGTTGAAATTCAGGTACGTCAGTGCTAACTCGAAGAATGTAGTGGAGGAGACATGATTGACGAAAAGGGAATCATCAGCTATCGTCACCAGTAACTCGTCGAAGAGAAAGTCAAGATTGTGCAATCCAACAATTTCCACAGGAGCTTTTCATCAGCGATTTGGTGCCTGCCCACCGAAATCCCCGCCGAAAATTTCCTTTACCAGAAGACGGAAACTGGAAGTCCGCGCCATGTCCGGCCCTCATGCTGCTGGCCACAGTACTTAGTTTCAAGCTCAAACGGTTTCATCCTAGCCCCAACCTCGACAGCTTGCTTTCTTGCAAGCATGTGTAGGCCAACATGACAGATGTCGAGATCCCCATACATCGCCCGGGAGTAATCCTCTGCTTGCTGCAGCTGTGTCCCAACCTCCGCTCGTTAACGATTCGCGTAACATTCAATGAAACTGCGATCTTTGAGCCTCTCGTGCACATCAAAATCCAATCCTTACGCATCGTCATTGATGGCTCTACCTCAGACCTTTTACCTGGCCTATTCGACGCTTTCTCACTCCCGAATTTACGCGCACTCGAAGTTCACAGTGTACAATGGCCTTATGAAGAATTCAAGTCATTCTTGACACGGTCCAATTGTCCCCTGGAGACCCTAATTTTGGGCACTGAAGTGAAGATGAGAGATGAGCAGCGAGCGCAGTGCGTTGCCCTTATTCCTTCTCTCGAAATTTTAGTATCTCTATATGAAGACCTTTGATCAAAATTCTTTACACGAGACTCGGTTCCTACCCACTGTTTCGTTATGATCTCAACTTTCGTCGGATATCATTTTCATGCAAGTATTACACTACGCTTCACATCACGACACGACAACCCCATCCTTTAAGTATAGATAGTCAATCGACCATCCAGCAACTACTTGACATTTGTGTTTAGCCCCGTGACTTGAACTATACCACTACTCTACAGGCTTGAGAGTAGCGGTTATTGCTGATGTACCTTGTAATTGTATGCATAACTCGGAAGACCTAGGAGAATGACCAGAATCCGCACTTGCCCACCAGCATGTTTGGACCATCGACCTGGAACTGAGGATCTTCAAGGAGAAGTATGCAACGAAACTCAGTAAAGTTGATAAGGCAGAGCGTAAGATCAAAGTTGTTGTAACAAACGCTCACTGACACCATGATGCAGAACACAAAAGCCTTCACATAGATGAGTTTCCAGCAGGAGGGGAAAGAACGTTGGCAGCTTGTAATCAAGTGTTGAAGTTGCATCCGCCGGGCCACTATTATCTCTATCATTTCGTTTTAACATTATGATATCGCGTATGTGACAGAAATGCATTCATATTATCTAAAAGTTAAGTGCGTCCCACCCCGACCAATCATTTAGTAGTCCAAATCTCACTCCTTCAACGACGAATAAGCCACACAATAAGACATTATATCGTACGGTCTGAAAGTGACATGTCGGACATAGCAGTATATAGGATGGCATCAGAGTCGTGCATATGTTGGTCGAGATACCAGAGATGGAGATGCATGCGCGTGGCAAGGATCCGAAGTATATTTACCTGAAAACTGTAAATGTTTTGGAGTGTTATCAGTAGTAGGAATTTGCGGTAGAAGTTGGTAGTGCATACTCTTCAAGGACGAGGTAGTATACGGACTGTATGTGCGGAACATCAACGACTGGATCATATTGAAGGGTACAGAGAGGTTTACGCACATTAGGAACTAGCACTGGCACGAGGACGTTCATGGAAGAGAGAACTTTCGGAGCGATGATGAGCATGTAAATGTACACAAGTCCAGACTCACCGAGACCTCATGCATAGTAAAACATGTTATGCTTCACAAGGACGGCGTGCAGATTGCCCTTGGCGGACCGCCAGTTCTGTATGACACGTATGAGTGTGAGGGAGACCAATCCTGGGGTAAGCGTCAGTTCACATGCGTCTGCGATTTACCCTCCCAGTTCCCGGCAACACACCCAGTTGAAACGCAAACAAGAAAATAAATAACATGAGGTATAGGACACTACTCGAGCTCCAGGAGCAGCCTGGGAAGCCTGGTATCGTGCTGATCATAACTGTGAAAGTGGAGTGAATATGTGTGAAACAGTAGTGGGGGAAGGCGAGAGCACAAACAATATGAGGTGGCAATAACGGCCAAACGGATGCCGAGAGATGCTGCTACCATAGTCTGATTGATTCATCAACAATGAGAATGGGTGCGTTGAGGGCATGAGACTCACAAAAGCGATGGACAGCATGCATACGACTACAGTTTTATTGTTTTTCCAGAGCACATATGTTCTGAGCACAAAAAAACCTTGATGAATCGGGTGAGCAATACGCGTATGTCGTGTAAGAATAAATATACTTTCAGAGCAAATGAGTGACATCTGAGTGAAACCTACGAAAGGAAAGAGCAGCGCTCGACAGGGACGAGTTTGAAGCATGTAGCGTGCACGTACATGAGTAGGAATTAATCAATATACTGCATTTCTGGCAAAGTCATGCAGTAAGTATCAGTTGAAGTCCGCCGTGCGTCCACGCACACTGGGTGTTTCGTTCTTGATGAAGTTCACTGAAATACAACATGTCAGTCTATTATCGGGAAGATTATGCTGAAGTGCATCAACGTACAACATAGGTATATGGCGACGAGAATAAAGGGGAGATACCGTGTAATGATATAAAGGACCTTTACTTTAGTCCAGCGCGACTGACGTAGGAATCTCCACTTTTGACGGTGTTCAATATCAAAACAAGGGTGTATCATGACACTAGTCATTACCTCTTCGTGAAATGAACAAGCATAATCATAGATCTGAATAAACAAGCTCAGTGGCGAACGGGAAGCGTCGGGGTAGGCCTACCCAGAACGTCGTTATCGATACTGAGCTGTCAAATCAGAACGAAGCAGAAGCAGTTCAGAAAGTACGTACAGTATAGGTACTGGTGGAAGATGGTTGGTTATCTTGCATCCATGTTAAGAAAGTGACGCACCGTCAATCGCTGCAGATTCGTGATCACTGCGATTTCGGCTGCCGAATACTCCATCTGCGTTTGTTCGATAAGTGAAGAAATGGGTTTTTCGTGCCATCACATGCCTTCTTATCTCTGTGAGAATCCATCAAGATCGGGGCGTGAATAATGGGGACAGCATTTGAACTGCGGACTAGGCTCCATTATCATTGCTCACAGCACTCACAAATTGCACTATCAGATAATTAAGATTTGATTGGGGTGGAAATAACAGTCACCTTAAGGTCCAGCTTCGCAGTCGATAAACGGTGGTGCCCGACGCCCGTGCCACCCATATGGTGTATGGTGTTCAAATTTCGTACCTGCAATGTGTTTACTAGCCGAGCGTGCAGTAAGAAGAAAATGTACTAATGCAGGCTTACCGTCAGCCTGAACAGGTTCATTGCTTCAGTAACTAGCTAACTCAGACGCTCGTGAAGCTGCGGCTGAAAAACTCGACATGCAGGTTGAACGAATGATCATTATGAGTGTAGATATATACTACGAGCGGATGCTAGTGCTACGCACTCCGACGCGATGGCCGCACGGCAGCGGAGTTAGACGGTTGGAATACAAACCAACCCTTATTAAATTCTCTAGTGTCGTCTTCTCCACTCAGTCTGTTCCATCACGACTGAGGGTGAACGTTTAAACGTTCACCGTTTCCTCCTAGAATATACGCAGTATTACGGTAGAAATCCAATGCGCTCTCGAGACCCGAGGGGACATCTCATCACCTCATTCAAATCTACCCATCTTGGGTGAAGATCAAAAGAGGTTATGTAAGCGTATAAATATAGAAGTGACTGAACGATCGGAAGGAACTGGTACCACGCAAACCGTGTTCTCCGCTCTCTTCATCGCTGCACCATACGATCCACTATTAGAGCTAGACACAGCGTTAGCCCCCAGTCGTGATGGAACAGACTGTATTGCAATCTACCTAGACACAGCATTAGCCTAATAAAAGCAGTCCATCAGTGTCTAAGCATAGTTTGAATAAATCAGAACTCACCGGTGAACTGTTGCTTCCGAGTCAATCTCTGGACAGGGTTGCCGGTCACATTGCCCTCATGTATGTTTGTAAGTTTGCTTGTGAGGTGGTGTCCGACCTAGACACGTCCAGAAGCTTTATTTAGGGGCGCCCCAACTTCAATTTCAGTCGAACATTCACTCTCACACCAGCAAGCAACATGCAAACAACTCAACTAAAAATGATAATCTCTCGCCAGCCTCAGAGATCATTAGTGCTTTGCAGGTTATTATGAGTGCCAGTGCCCTCATTCCTTCTCTTGAAGTTTTAGTATGATCGAAATTCTTTACACAAAAATTGTTCCCCCCTGTTTCAATATGATCTCAACATTTTTCTTTGTACCTTCATAGAGGTATTGGCTGTACTGCTATGGTCGGTTGTTGTGAATCAGGGTTCGGTGAGAGAGGGTTGAGATATTCATCGGGTACTACACCCTCGTCTTGTTGGGAGCACCCGCTGCAGCGTTGCGTTGTGAATTCATGCATTAGACTATGAATACAACGAAGAAAAATCGAGATGCCTCTAGCCTGCGCGAAAGGAACAACGACGATAGTGCATGACCTCCACGGACGGACCACCAGGATGATAGGTGGTGTATGCAGGCTGTGAATGTGGTAAGTGGAGTAGCAGGCAATCGGGTGGCTGGTAGTGATCGAGACTCAAAGAAAGAGTTAAAAATGCGACGGGAAGCAATCGAAACTCAGGTTCTCGCCAGAATTCATATCCGAATATCCTTGAGTTGAGGTGCGCACCGATAAAGGGCGGGGTAGGGGTAACGTAGCGGAGCACTTCAATGCAGGTATCGAATCAAATGCAATAGAGACAAGAGAGTACATCTAAAGGATCACGAGGTTGATCCTTCCGACCAGGCCTAATGCGTTCGTCCGAGAAGCGAAGGAGTTTTCTGAGGCGAATGAAAACGAGTTGCTGGGAATCTATTGACGGCAGGAGTCGCTACACCATAGGTATGACAGGTATTGGTGGTCTGCGATGTCCAGCAGCAGGACAACGATTTCCATCGGACTGCAATGATGGTTATTGAAAAGTGGTGTAGAAGATGAAACGCGCGCACATTTAGTGGATCACTGAGGAATGGCTCTTTGCGTGCAATGGTCTGTAAGGGAATGTTAGCACATGGAAAGTGAATGTTTGCGGGGATTGCGTACACTGGCCTGAGCAAGGACGCCTGATGAGTGTTGTTGTATATCGTATAAGCTAGTTTGCGCGAATCAGGTGAGAGGATAAGGACCATATGATTCGAAACGTCGAAGGAAGCCAGGAGCTGGTGAGACTTGGAAGTCCAGTGTCGGAAATTTCTGAGTCTCATTTTAATGCATTGTAATGCATTGTAATGCCACAATGACAACACGGCCGTGGCAATGGGAATGCAATGTAAGCTCCGTTTTGAAATGCCGACAGGTGCCGATGGTAATGCCGGTGGCAATGCGGCGCCAATGCTAATACCAATGCCTATTGTAATTTCCATTGTAATATTAAATTTTATGTTATTGCAATTGCATTAAAATGAATGCTATGGTCCGTGGGAATGATATCGTGACTATGCGAATCTATCGTTATCGGCTGTTTATTATTATCTACTGTCTATTGTTATCTAGTGTTTTTATTTATTTATTACTATCTAATCGTTACTATCTAATCATATTACATTATCTATCTATTACATTATTACACTATTTTACTTGCACTTAGGTTGATTCGAACTGGCGACTACCCTATTACACTAATATATATTATCAGGAAGCAAAACCACTAGACTACAAGGCTTTTCTTATAGGGAAACCCGAACTCTATTGGAGGACCACTCTATAGCCTTATTAGGGATGATAATATCAATGCATTGAAATCTCGCAAAGCTCGTAGTAAAGAGATTGTACATGTAGGTAAGTACTAAGTACCAGTGTTGCGGGTGGTGCGAGTGGTACCCGATACAGTACGCTGGGTTCCCCTGCCCCTTCGGCGACCCCTGACATGTCTAGGTGCAACATTAGTAACAACTTCGTCGTCAGGTTCGGTAAGAGGGCTGTTAGCTCTAGATCTGTCTCTGCTACACTCATCATCAGCAACTGTTTCGTCCATCATATCCTGTACCACAGTGTTCTCCTCGCCTTCGGTTATACCTGCCAAGGCATGATCCATTGCTGCTGTGAAGTCCTCTTCGTCCGACATTGAATCAACCATTCTCGAACCTTTGGTGAAAATAAAACTATTGAGTGCCTTCACAATGTCACGCGTATATTCCGTAGTCCAGTTCTTGATGATAATCTTCTTGTATGAAGAGAACATGTAGCTATATTGGATTTTCGTGGTCTCCCCCTTGCCGGAATAGCGAAACTCTTTGTCGGCACTAAGTAGAAATATAGCCTGATGAAATTGCATCAATGGACGGACTCTTTCAATACGTGCAAAACTTAAAATAACTGCTGCCCATGCCAATAAACCAGGTGTCAAGGAAGTGATTTCCCACTTATTACCATTGCGCGGAGGTCCTCCTGCTCGTAGTGCAGTCAAGCCAGTTTCACCCCATAGTACTATACGGATGATCTGAAAGCACATTAAATAAGGTCAAGTTTTATATTCAGACTTGACGCACCTTTCCGAAGACTTCCCAGTTTCCGAAGATCGTTTTGAGTGATGCGTCTTCGACCAGGTTGGGAAAAAGGATAGGTGGGAAGGGCTTTGGGGTGCGCTGCGATACTGAGATACCAAGAAGTTTCTGGATCTCGGGAACACTTGCTCGATTGTACGTAGTATCAGTAAAATATTGTTCAGGGAGACCAAAAATAACCCCGGCTTTGGAGCATAGTTTCTTGATTTCAGATGCACGGCTACTGTTCATCGCATCCTCGAACTTGAGTACTATCAGCTCGGAGACTTACTAAGGCAAAAAATGTCACTCACAACATCAGCGAAGTGATTGTCTGCCACAAGCGGGTGGATATGTGATGGAAGTAGACTGTATAGCTCAGAAAGTAGTGCTAACTCCACCGAGGCTAATGTTTCATAGCGTGATGGTTCGTTGAGAGGTGGAGCAAACGTTGGATTGCTGCGCAGAAGGAGTTGCCTATCTGGTGGAAACATCTTGTAACAGGTGCCATATTTGCGACCACATAAGCGGATCTCTTCGTCGAATACCATGTTTTCTTCCAAGGTGTTTTGACCCTTCTTCTTCCTCTTCGGCTGGTTGGCTTTGAGAATCTTGTTCTCCTCGGTCAATTCCTTGTTGATGTCCTTCAGTTCTTGTAACTCGAGTTGCATCTCTCGCAACACCTGAAGCAAACATTAGAAAACTCAAGCGATGATCAGAGGGTGAAAACAGACCTGTTCGAGATCAGTCATAGATAGTGTATTGAATTGTGGCATGGCGAAAGTAACTCTGAGAATGGACGGAAAGGTAAGAGAAGCTCGAAGAGCGGAAGGGTAAGAGAAAGGTCGTGACTCAAGGCACTTAAAATAAGAAACAGGACCTTGCCTCGTGTTGAGGACAAGGCTATTAGACCCTGGATAAAATGAGTCAATCAAAAGATAACAGGTAAAATAACTCGCAGTGCACTTATGTGTCATAACTGAGTGAGTCATTATTACTGCTGCATGGATCCAAAGCGAACTAGCCTTTGCCTGTTTCTCAAAATCTGTTGCTTTGCTGTGCGCAGCCATCAGCCGGTCGTAAAGAAGGTGAGTATGACTGAGAGATAAGGATTGAGAGTCGAACGAGTAAGAGGTGAGGACTGAGAGATAAGGATTAAGAGTCGAACGAGTAAGAGGTGAGCATGACTGAGAGATAAGGATTGAGAGTCGAACGAGCAAGAGGTGAGGACTGAGAGATAAGGATTAAGAGTCGAACGAGTAAGAGGTGAGCATGACTGAGAGATAAGGATTGAGAGTCGAACAAGCAAGAGGTGAGGACTGAGAGATAAGGATTAAGAGTCGAACGAGTAAAATATGAGCATGACTGAGAGATAAGGATTGAGAGTCGAACGAGTGAGGGTGAGGACTGAGAGATAAGGATTAAGAGTCGAACGAGTAAAATGTGAGCATGACTGAGAGATAAGGATTGAGAGTCGAACGAGTGAGGATGAGGACTGAGAGATAAGGATTAAGAGTCGAACGAGTAAATGAGAGCATTGAAAATGCAAGTTCCAACGCTAGTTTGAATGACACTGGCAGCTCTGCAGGCATATTTGAAAGCTGGGAGGGAGGCAAGAATGCTGGTTCTTCATGCTAGACGACCAGCAGACCCATGCATCAACTTCATGTGCAAGAACATGTCAGTATCAATGGTATCAATGACCAGGTAGTCACCCGGGACATTGTGATCTTCTGTTAGTGCTGCACCACGGATGATTGAGCAAACTGAAAAAAATTCAGACGAGATCCTTGGCCTTTCATGAACACGCCAGAATTGAAAGTGTTTGTCTTTGAGAGAGCGCGGCCCAACTGGAGCATCGTATGGGTGGACGAGAGCGATCGGATGAGTTCGACCATCCACAATACAGGTGAAGAGCATCAGTAAACGCCCAAACATAGGTCCAGCTTGAGTTTGAAGGATAACACAGTCATATCGAGCGAAGTTGTGAAATGAAGGGCTGCATCGAAGATAATCGGTGGTGATTCGCCAGTCTACAATAGATTCAAAGTTGACTTTCAAGAACCGATGCTCGGTCACCTTCATTCTGTTACTTGAGACACAAAGCAGAAAAATAGAACGACATACAGTTTCATTTGGCGTGAACTTGATTCTTTTCGCATTAGGTAGTGGTATTCCATGCGCAGGGAGAGAATCACTGAGAAAGTCTGCAAGTTTGATACGGAATCGCTTGAATGCATTGTCATTTGCATGCAGCTGCTCCAAGTCTTCAAATGTCTGCTCATTTTGCGCTGCACCCAACTTAACATGGAATGTATCGTCGGGATCACCATCAAGGTTGTCTTCATCGTCCTCACTGCCTGAAAGTAAACGGTTTTTCCGAGATGCAACAATTTCATCGTGATCTTCGATATCCAAACGGATTGAATGTGCGATGAGGAATCGATGGTCAAGGCGAAGTACCTGTATAGGATCAGATGAAAAACTGTCAGACTTCACAAAAAAAAAGAGAGCACGCACCTGTTCAGCAATGTTTTTAAAGTTCGTGCGCCGAAGATAAGTTCGTCGGATTGGGCCATGACACTTCTCATTTGGTTTGGTGTTCGTGTTGCGTGTGGCACCTTTTGCCTCGATATCATCAAACAAATGAGCATGCGCATGTCGTTTTGGGTAAGCCCAGTTCTTCCCCGAGTCGTCCTTCTCACTATATTGCTATACAATCCAGACCATAAGTGAAACTTGAACGGCGGCACAACGAGTGACTCACATCCAACAGCTGTGTAAACTCCCTCACAGCTTGACGGCCTGCGGCAATCGTTTTGGATGTATGTACTTCGAGAGCTGCGTACATGTCAACATTGACATATTCACGGATGCAACGAAGGAGCAGATAAGGGAGCTCATGAGATTCGGAGGTTCGGTCGACGACGTCATGGGCTGCAAATACAATGATCTACAGAAATATCAGTAGTACAATTCAGAATCAATGAAACTGGCTTACCTTTGAAATATCTTCATACTTTGAGCCGTCAGAAAAAGATATATCCATGACATGGTTGAAGTGGTTGAGTTTTCGCCAACGTGGCATCAAGTCAAAGCTATTCAAGTAGTAAAGTTACTATATCTGCTATACGCAAAGATAAAGAAACGTACTGTTCATCAATTTTGGCCTGTGCCTGCCGGCCGACTGATTTGATGCGTTCTTGAAACTGGGTCCAAAGATGATCAGAGAAATTGCCTTCATTATTTACATGCAAGCGGTCAAATGAGATTGCAGAATGGACATCTGTGTGAGCAATATCTGAAAATGAATTCTTAAATGAATAATTAGAGATGGGAGTAAAGACACAGTAATAGGGAACTTACGTCGACATCCTGGAGGCCTTGCAACACTAAGATTTTCTCCTTGTCTTCTTTTCGAGCCTGACTTCATGCATCCAGAAGTGTGGCTTGCACAGCTGCGCTCGTTCGAAATGGATATGGCGTGAGGACATTGCCAAGTTCGTCTTTAGGAACAAGACAGACGGGACAAGGGCACTTGCAATTTGTTCCGCGTATCAAGGCCATGACACATCTGTACAACAGCTGTTAGAAACCTACAACGAAGTGATATACATACTGTTCCTCATAGTCCGCTGATAGGATGAGAATAAGTGGGTAAAAAAGATGTTCAATGCCATCCCAACACTTGACCCAAAAGCCTGTTTTCGAAAGCGGTGCAAGCGATTTGAGAAGACGCTTAAACGATTCATGCCAGACAACATTTTTGAAATTGACAAAGGACTGGGTTCCGGAATATTTCCTATCTTCTTCAACCTGCGAGAGTCAGCTTGAGGCATCGAAGTTCATTCTGAATTGAATAGTGACATACGATTGGAAGCCAACCAACCAGTCGACCACCACCAAACCCTTCGCCATTGCATATTTCAACAGGTAAATTTGCGCATCGCGCAATGACAGGATATGCCTTTTGACGGCCGAATGACGAGAGTTTTGCCTTGTCGGCATATATGATAAATGCAAAGGGTTTTCCTTCATCCTTCGGCAAAGATGACTACAAAGTGCGCCATTTACATTATCAGAACATTAAAAACAGTAACAGATACATACTTGACTATCCCAAAAAGCATTAGCGGTCCATGGCTCATCAAAAAAACGCACGAAGTCTTGTCCGTCATATTTGTACAGGCGTTGGGCATCAAATACAAAATGCGGACCAAGGCGATGGTCTTTCAACAAATCACAAGCCCAGTCCCAGAGCGGCCTATACCAAATATCAAATGTATGCTCCTGGTCCCTATGTGAGACTGAAATCACTTCCTTTTGGAACTGTACTTAAAAATTGATTGTAAGCGAGGTATAGCAGGTCATTGGATTCAGACTTACTTTTGCATGACGAGGGGATGCTGCATCCCACATCGTACAAACACCGTCGTAGTCAGTGACTGAGAACTGTTCAAATGCAGCGCGACGGATGAGACTAATAAGCTCATTGGTCTGTACTTTAGTAAGGTTTGCTTTCAAGACCAGTTCCACAAAGTCAAAGTCGATGCGTGACGAAAAGGGTTCCTAAGGTGTGAGATTTTCGGGTACTTGTGAGCAAGTGGCGGTGTGGCGGTGGAAATCAGCAAAGTGATCAATTTTCGTGGCAACGCCACTGTGTGGATGATATTCGGTCTTGATATCGTCCAGCTGAAACGTAGGTGGCAGGACACACTCATTTTCAGGAGTCTCCTGCTGTAGCGTGAACGATAGACCTAAATGATGTGATCTGATTCAGAAATATAAATGTATTGATAAAAGAAATAATAACATACCTTCGTCAGGCCTTACATACTCATCGTACGCAGGTTCATGAGTGATGGGAGCTGGATGTAAGCCTATTAATTCAATAAAGCAAACAGACATTAAGTGGAATCAAACCTTGGGCCAGGGATGTGCCTGGTCGTTGAGATGGTACAGATTCAGAAGCTGGCCGATGTTGAGTATCTAGCCATTCAGGCTGGGCTTGAGCTGTCAAGAGGACTTAATATACTCAATGTGCACCACATAAACAAAGAATTGACTCACCCGCTCGAGCATTTTGCCTCTCCCGGTCTTCCTGCAGCCGCATAGCATCCCTCCTGCAGGCCTTCTGGTGGGCAGCAAGCCCTCGACTCTTGAATGTCTGACCACATCTATTGCAGGTTGAGGTCCACTCAGGTGGCATTCAAAGGTGTATATAGTCTTCAAGTGGGAATACAACGATTTGATGTCGATATGAACAGTAAAAACGGTATGAACAGTGTAAGTGTTATCAACGTTCCAATCAGTTGGAACGGCACGTGAAGCATGGGAATGTTACTTCAATACAAAATCAGACATGACAACGATTATCGAGCATCGTAACGGATTGTGACAGCACGTGATACTGTGGGAACGATATCCTCATGACCATTGCAATGTTACATCATTGCAATGGCTCTAGGAAATTTGCGACAAGAGCTTGATAGTGTCGTCTTCATCAGCACTGGCCAGGAGAGTGCCATTAAATGAGAGTGCTAGACCAGTGATAGTCTTGGTGTGCCCTTCGAAGGGAGCTCCAACAATCTCCAACGTCAATGCGTCGAACTGAACTCGAGTGGTGGCGTTGTCATCCTTGGGGATGCTGAATGCGGCTATGACTCGTGTTTGTCCAGAATGTTTACCAGCGCATTTGTGAATCTATCCATTTTCCTATTCCCACTTCCAATTTCTGTTATTGGTGAACCCACCCACCCATCGCTCTTGAATGGATCAGCCACGAGTTTGCCGATGCCAAATTTCATATTCGCACTGTAAAATCGCATGCTCCGCTCTCCAGCAGGGTGTTGTCTACAGATATATCAATGCAGGTGATCTTCCGTGAGTGGCCTTGAAGTTTTTTCACAATCCCTGTCTCAACCTCACAGGCTTTCAGCTCCGCACATTCGCCATCTCCACCAGAAGTGACTTGAACCCATCGACCATCCCTTGATACCGTGACTGCCGATACCTCCTTCTCGCAAACATTCTGCGCTTCCTCGATTTCCTTTCCTGCCTTCAGATCCCATTGCCGAGTGGTCTTGGCCCAAGATCTGCTGATCATTTGTTGGCCGCTCGGAAATATGTACCGAATGTGCTCTCGATGACCCCGAAAAGTCATTGCTGGTTTCAGATTCGATTTTGTGGGGGCTGCCTTCAGTGACATTATGAAAGCCATCTCCGCGAGCAAAACAGCGAAGTAGCCAATTACGGGCAGGATATTCTTAAGATACGCTCAACAGCTTGAAGGTGAGGTCTCCTGATGTCAGTGTGCTGTATGACTAACATTCAACTCCAAGTTGGCATCGATTCGAAGATGGGCCTCTTCTCGGATCACAGCCATAGCTAAAGCAGTGCCATAACTAGAGCGATAATCAGTACGCTTGTTTTTTCTGTGGGAGCACATTCTTGGCCGTTCAACTTCAAATCCGAGCCTAGAGACATTTGTCGAGTCGTCTTGTTTTATTTTAACTTCTTAATATTCGCTCCGTGTTCTATCTCGTGTCTATATTGGAACAGGAAACTGAGGATAACACATTGTTTAAAACTCGAACAAGAGCGTACTCTGTTGAAGGCCAGGTTTTCGTGAGTACCGTCACAGTTATCACACTAAAAACACAATACTACCATAGGGTGAAATAATGGTCACAGCTCAACAATGCTGTTCCACGACCTTCAGTTATCGTCCACATAAGAAGACAAAAGGTTTCAGATAGCTTAGTAGTGTCGATCGAGTGTCGAAGCCACTGACGGGTGAGATTACCCTTCCACAGATTCCACAGGCGCTCCTTTTGCAATAATGCAAGGTCTCTAGATGTGGATGGCTGGTTTCTACCTAAGACCCACTATGAGAAACTACAATAGCAAGGTGTGTTTGTTGTGGACCTGTGGTTTGCGAAGCGTTTTGATTTAAATAGGGACGCAGGGTTAGCCAAACGCTAGTCTTACTTCCTCAAACTTCTCAACCCCCTTCGCGTCAATATGCAAACCTTCAGCTCAAACGCTGATTCATCAACAATCTCAGATACCCTGCAGAATGTTGTAAGTGCTCGGTTTTGAAAGTATTTGCACCTGAATATAATAATAAACATTCACTTCAGCAGTTGGATGTAGTCATGCACGACGTCTCAGCCCAAAACAATGTCCGCTATAGTCACCGGCAATTCATCGAAGAGAAGCTCAAGATTGTGCAGTCCAACAATTACCACAGAGGATTTTCATCCCCTATTTGGCGCCTACCTACGGAAATACTCGCCCAAATCTTCCTTTATTGTATACCAGAGGACGAAAACCGAACGCCCGCGCCATATCTAGCCCCGATGTTGTTGACCACAGTATGTCGACGATGGAGGGAGGTTGCTGTGGACATGTCAAGTCTATGGCGCAGGCTGAAAATGGAAGTTGGGCACGGCGACTGGCAGCAGAGAGCCTTCTGCTACGACTCATGTCTCAAGCGATCACGAGGACGTCAGCTGTCGTTGACGCTCGAGTGTCATAACAACGACTGGACGGAGCTACGAAGCCTGCTCCAACCATACGTCGATCAAATATCATCATTGTCTCTTGGGTTTTTCTCCGGTGCCGGCTCCTTGGCAGTGGCAGACTTCCGCGGACTTGACGAGCTGGTTATATACACCGACGGTTCTGATCCTATACTATCTGTCGCGCACTCTATCGCGCAATTGCCGCCCAGCATGCGCAGTCTGAAGTTAATGGACCTGTGGTTTAACCTCAGGTTGTTATCTGGCTTAAATCCTCTCGCGTGGGCTGGTCTCACGAATCTTGAGATCGTGGTAGACGGACTAGATTCCTTCCCCCGTTTACTCCGCCTATGTCCCAGTCTCTCGTCCTTGACGATGATTGGAATATTTACGCCGATCGAGGCCCCGGAACCACTCGCGCACGCCAATCTTAAGTCCTTGCGCGTCTCCGGGGATTTACCTTTGGACTCGATCGGAAATCTTGGTCTATTCGATGCTATCGCGCTCCCCAATCTACGCGCAGTCGAGGTTCGCAACATAGGACAGTGGCCTCATGAAGAGTTCAAGGCGTTTTTGGCACGGTCGCAGTGTCCCCTGGAGAGCCTGATCTTTGGCGGTGGAGTGATGGCAACGGATCAGCAGCTAGCAGAATATATTTCCCTTTTTCCTTCCCTCGAATTGGTAGCAGATCCTACGCGTTCAGCGTTTTACTTTTGACTTAGATAAATACTATGTACATGAAATGACTTGTACGATAACGGGCTTACTAGCTGTAACTTGTACTTACCTTTCGACAACCCTTCGATAGACTGTACTCCTGAATCGTGAATTGTGCGGGCGTTTGAACGAAACCAGTATGACTTATCTAATATCCAGCACTCCAGTCGAACGTTCGCCCTCCCTAGCAACCAACATGCCGCAGCAGACAAGCTCACAAGAAAACGTCAATCTCTCGCCAGCCTCAGAGATCATTAGTGCACTACAGATCATCGTAAGTGCTGCAGTTCCGCACAGTTTGCGAATTATAACCATTCGCTTCAGCTCCGTTCGCAAGCAATGGTTTGTCTGAGACTATCTGGATGTATCTGACACGTTACTGACCATTACCAGATTTCAGAACTCGAAACCCCATACTCCCGAACCACTTTCCCCAATCCCAACCATTGCGCAATCGAACTTGAAAATCAGAGCATCAGAGCCATTATCACCGACCGCCAGCAGCAGCTAGATGCAACTTTGCACGACATTTCGAGTCTGGAAACAGTGATCGACAAAATAAACCATCTTCACCGACAACTGACTGAACAGAAGGACAAGATCATCTCGTCCATCACGTTGCACAAGCGACTCGTATCACCTCTTTGGCGCTTGCCAACTGAAGTCTTATCCCACATTTTCGTTCACTGTCTCCCTCAAGACAAGTACTTGTTACCGGCATGGAAGCTGGCTCCCGTCTTGTTAACCAAAATATGTCGACGATGGAAGGAGGTTGCTGTGGGAACCCCCAGTTTGTGGTGCAGGCTGAATGCATCATCATTACCCATCAAAAGCCTGGAGAAAGTGCCCTTCTGCCTTGATTTGTGGCTCAAGCGATCACGAGGATGTCTGCTCTCATTGAAACTCATCACCAGTTCCTACTTTCTGGGTCCGGACTCGACTGAGCTACGAAGCTTGCTTCAACCATACATAAATCAAATCTCATCATTACATATCTCAAATTACATGCCTTGTGACCATTATGAACCTTTGTTAAAAGACCTCCCAGCTCTTCAGGAATTAATCGTTGGCAGGTCGCTGCCCAAACAATGTTTTTCGCGGCTACCGCCCACTTTGAGGAATTTCAAGCTCATACATGGACTTCTCGGCGACTTGCTCTCGCCTTCTTGCGAGCCCGTATGGGCTAACCTGACAAATGTCGATATCAATACGTATCACCCTAGCAAATTCCTCCACTTGCTGCGGATATGTCCCAACCTCTGCTCGTTAGTGATCCATGTAGAGTCCGGCGATGAAACTGGAATCTTTGAGCCACTTGTGCACATCAAGATCCAATCCTTACGGATCATCATCGATCAATCATTGTCATACATCGGCATCTCAAACCCTTTACCTGGCCTACTCAATGCTCTCTCACTCCCAAGTTTACGCACACTTGAGGTTTGCGGTGTACCGTGGCCTCATAAAGAGTTCAAATCATTCTTGACGCGGTCCAATTGTCCCCTGGAGACCGTTATTTTGGGCGCTGAAGCGAAGATGAGACGTAAGCAGCGAGCAGAGTGTGTTGCACTTATTCCTTCTCTTGAAGTTTTAGTATCACAATCTAAAGAGTGATTGATTTTTTTGCCTGCTGTTTCATTATGATCTCGAATTTCGAATATCTTTCTTCGTACCTTCATGCAGAACCTACACCACTATGCTTCACGTCACGACAATACCATTCTCTGTTGAGACAATCATCCAGCAGCTACTTGACACTCGTGTTCAGCCTCGTCTCTTGAAATACATCATCACTACAGGCTTGGGAGTAGCGGTTATCACTGATACACCTTCTGATTGTATGCATGAAGTTGGACCGTCGGCTTGGAACTGAGGCTCTTTAGGAGAAGTATGAAACGAAACTCGGTAACGTTGATAGGGCAAAACGCAAAATTAAAGTAGTTGTAATAAATGCTCACCAGCGCTGTGACGCAGGAGAAACACGCAATAGTTGCCAGCAGAAGGGGAAAGAAAACCACCAGCTTGTAAACGGCAGTGTTCGAGTTGCGTCCGCAGGGACTCCCTGATCTTTCTACCATTTCGTTTTATCATCATGATATTGTGTATGTGACAAAAATCCATCCCCATCATCTAAACGTTAAGTGCGTCCCACCCCGACTAGTCATTTAGTAGTCCAAATATTACTCCTTCAACGACGAATAAGCCACACGATATTACGTTACACCGTACTGTCTGCAGGTGACATGTCGGACATAGAAATATATATGACAACATCAGAGTTGTGCGTGTGTTGGTCGAGATGCCAGAGATGGAGGTGCATGCGCGTTGCGATGATCCGAAGGACACATACCTGAAAACTGTAAGTGTTTAGGAGTGTTATCAGTAGCAGGAATTCGTGATAGAAGTTGGTGGTGCATACTCTTCGAGGACGATGTAGTATGCGGACTGTATGTGTGGAACATCAACGTCTCGATCATATTGAAGGGCACAGGGAGGCTTACGCACATTGGGAAATAGCAATGGCATGACGACGTTCACGGAGGAGAGAACTTTCGGAACAATAATCACCACCGATGAGCACGGAAATGTGCACGAGTCTAGACTCACTGAGACCGCATGCATAGTAAAATATGTTATGCTTTACCAGGGCGGCGTACAGATTGCCCTTGGCTGACCGCCAGCTCTGTATAATACGTATGAGTGTGAGGGATACCAGTCCTGGGGCAAGCGTCAGTCAGTGCGCGTCTGTAATTTACCCTCCCAGTTCCCGGTAACACACCTAGTTGAAACACAAACAAGAAAACATATATAATGAAGTATAGGACACCATTCGAGCTCCAGGAGCAAATTGAGCTGCCTGGTATCGCGCTAGTTGTAACTGTGAAAGTGAATATGTGCGATCAGTAGTGGAAGGTGAGAGCACGAACCATATGAAGTAGCAATAATGATAACGCGGATGCCAACAGATGTTACGACCATAGCCTGAGTAATTTATCAGCCATGAGCATTGGTATGTTGAGATCATGGGACTCACAAAAGCGGTTAACAGCATGCCTACAAGTACGATCCTATTGTTGTGCCAGAGGGCACGTGTTCTGAGCACAAAAAAACCTTAATGAATCGGATGAGGAATTTGCGTATGTCGTGCAAGAAGAAGAAATACTTTCAGAGCAAGTGAGTGACATCTGGCTGAAACCTATGGGAGGAAAAAGCAGCACTGTACAGCCTGGGATATATGTGGACCATGTCCCGTGTACGTACATGAGTATATATTGATCAATATCTTACATTTCTGGTGGAGTCATGCAGTCAGCATCAGTTGAAGTCCGCTGTACGTCCACACACGTTGGGATTCTCGGGAGTGAGGTTCACTGAATATAACATGTTAGCATATTATAAGGAAGATTATGTTGGAACTTATAAACGTACGATATATGTACATGGAAAGGAGAAGAAAGGGGAGATATCGTGTTGTGATAT
Organism: Suillus cothurnatus; assembly: GCA_016758765.1. NCBI lineage: Eukaryota > Fungi > Basidiomycota > Agaricomycetes > Boletales > Suillaceae > Suillus > Suillus cothurnatus. The sequence goes on along the minus strand of JABBWL010000101.1, from coordinate 120,237 downwards.
AAAGGACTTTTACTTTATGGTGCATTTCACTTATGCACCACTACTTTTGTGCAAAATTTCTAGCGTCATGAGAAAAAGTCCCAGGAACTTTCTGTCTTGTAAAAATGCTTAGATTGATGGTAGGAATAAATTCTCAAGAGCGATTGTCCATCGGATGAAATCTGAGCGAGATAAAATTTTGGCCATGGCTCAAATTGGCGGTGGGGACAAGATACCTGCAAAATTGGGTAAAACAAGTCAAAAAGTCCCAAAATTTTCTCATGCTTATACTAATGCAATACTGAATACTAAATTTCCGAGCAAATTTTTCGTGAGTGTGCACTTTGTCAGCTTCCTATAAACTTAAAAAACTTGTTAGACTAGTAAATTCAGCCCCGTTGTAACCATTCCACATTCTGGATACTTGAATTTAATCTGTACATCTCCTGTATTCCAACAAGACTGGAGTTGTGGACGAAAACTGAACAGTAACTCAGGTACACTTTCTATATTTGGACTGGGGTTAGGGTTGGGCTGGGTCGACCTTCAATTTGGCGGTTGCCCCAAAGTAGCGGCGCATAAGTGAACTGCACCATAGTCCAGCGCGACTGACGGAGAAATTTCAACTTTGAACAGTGTTCAATATCTCAACCGAGGTATCACGACAAGAGTCATTACCTCTTCGTGAAGTGAAGAAGCATAATCATAAATCTGGATAAACGAGCTTAGTGATGGATGAGAACTTAAAGGGTCGGGATAAACCTACCCAGAACGTCGTTATCGACACTGAGTTGTCAAGTTAGAACGAGAAAGAAGCAGTTCAGAAAGAACGTACCGTATAGGTACTGGTAGAACATGGTAGGTTATTTTCCATTCGTTTTTAAAAAGCGACGCACCGTTAATCGCTGCAGAGTCAGGGCCGCTGCGACATCGACTGCCGAATACTCCATCTGCGTTTGTTCGATAAGTGAAGAAACGGGGTTCTCGCACACACGTCACACACCTTTTTATTCCTGAAGAATCCCATCAAAATTGGGACAGCATTCAAGCGGAAGGCTAGGCTCGATGATTGTTGCTAGCGCCCACAGGTTGCACTGGGGTTTAATTAGGTACGAACACCTAGAGGTGACCTATGTTTATACAATGAACGCTTAACCTCTTTTGATTAACGTCCAACTCGAACCGTTTTAGATGCACACCTCTTTGAGGCTTTACAATAATACACACGTGATCATAATATTTTATAAGGCTGAAGGAAGCTAAAACGCTCTCGTGTACACGAAGCAGATTGATGCAGGAGTCTAAAATGGGGCAGATCTGGTATGTCGGCGGGGTGAACCAGTCTTCAATCTGAATGGTGCTGTGATGATCTGGCAGATACTCTGTAGGCGGAATATAGGCTGATAAAGTACAGTATGGGATGGTTGAGCTTATTCGAGGGGTCTCATTCACATTTCGCTGCGGGCGTGTATCAGTTTCATCACCTGAGTGGCAGAATGCCTCACCAATCGCTTTCAGTCGTTTCGTAGCACTGCTATACCCGTGTAGACAAATGATGGCATCAGGGTCGGAGGCGTCTCATCCTAGGGTCCGTTAGAGAACGCATCATTCTCTACGATACTGCATGTACTCTGGGTGGAAACAGTACTAGAAGCAGTGATGGGAGCAGTGTTGTTACTAACCCGCTAAAAAGGATGGTTAAATGAATCTGCCGTTTAGTAGCTATGCGTTTGTAAGGTTAATGTACCAGGAGTTATTTGATATCAAACAGAGGTATCTCGTTTTCGATCGAATAAGCAAATATTGATGTACCTAACTAGATGAACAATGATATCGGGATCAGTGAGGTGATGAGATACGGATCATACGGTAAAGACGTCCCCTCCGAGAGAACATTGGATGTCTGTGCACATTCTAGGAAACGGTGAACTGTTGCTTCAGTCTCTGGGCAATGCGGCGGACAATCCCAAGGGTTGTTGGTCCGACTTGCACAAGCACTGAAGGTGTTATTGACGAACTCCACGAGAACCCTGAAAACAGCCAGGCATTATGTAAATAATATCAGAAATATGGGGTGTGCCAGAATGGTGGAGCTCTCATGCGTTGCCCTCATGCATGTTCGCTTGCGCGGCGGTGTCCAATGAGTGGGGAGGACATGTTTGGATGTGTTTGGGAGTTTAGAAACCTTATCCCTCCGTGCCATGACACCATGATCTGAAATTGAATCTCATCAGAACTTCTGCTTCATTTTCATTGGGATGTTCTTCAAACAACATACAGGCGATCGAGGGCATCACTGCCAACTCAAATCTATCCACGATCTCGGACATCCTTGTCGCACTGCAAGATATCGCAAGCAATCAATTCTTGTACCTCTCACTGTCTGCATACAATAATGTTTATTCGCTCCAGCTGGCACGTTCATAAATGACAGCATGTCGTTTGAAACACATTTATTGACGATAACTAGATTCCGAACCTTGAATGTCCGGATTCTAGATTCCCTAATACTGATCACTCTGTCGCGCACAAAGAGAAGAGTATCGGCGCCATCATCACCGAACGCCAATAGCAGTCGGATACAGTTCTGCATTGAGATCTCGAGCCTGGAGACTGTCATGGATAGCGTCAAAAATTTTAAGCGGCAACTACTCGCAAAGAATAACAAGATCGCGCAATCGATGTTTTTGCACAAGGGACTCATCGGATCTCAAGTGCTTGCCAACTGAAGTTCTGTCCCAAAAATTTCACCTCTATCTCCTATGGATTTATAAGCTCGAGCCACCATTAGAGCTGGACTCTCCCGTGCTGTATGTCAACGATGGAGGGCGATTGTTGTAGCCACACCCAGATCGTGGTGCAGGCCATCATTGTTGTTCTGTCCTGGAGACCAATGGAGGCGGCAAACCTTTTGCTGTGACTCATGGCTCAAGCGATCACGAGGACGTCCGCTCTCGTTGACACTCTACTGGGAGGACTACTTGTATGACTCGAACAAGATACGAATCCTTCTTCAACCTTATGTCAATCAAATATCGTCTCTTTGCATGCCAAGTTGGGTGAAGTTTCCGACGATGTTATGTTTTCTATGGCATCCGCTCCTAAGTAGTTACACGCCACGATGGAAGTACCTCGATCAAAAAAAAAAAAGATCAGATGGACCCTATATTCACTGTTATACAGATACACTATTGCTATTTCACCTTCGCAGTCTGCTAATGATACAAATTTGAAATGATAACACGTTGGGCCAAGCAGATACTACTGCGTCTTCACGCTATCGCAATCCGCTGGGGTTGCTGGTCTGGTCCAGCCTTCGGGAAGCACACGGTAAGCACTCCATTCTCCATCTTCGCGTGGACATCCTCAGCCTGGACGTTACGATCACCATCAGTACTAGATCGCGACCACATTATCGATGTACTCGCCTTAATTCCCTGAGGAATTTGGAGGGCCCTGGAGAACTTGCCATACGAGCGCTCCTGTACCACAAAGCCGCCCTTGTTATGATTATCTGAGCGTTTTGACTCCCCTGATATGGTCAGGCGGTTTCCGTGGACCTCGACATTGACATCCTCTTGTTTGATACCGGGAAGTTCGAATGTCGCGGTGATTGTCTTGGTCTCAGCGTTCTCATGCAGGTCCATCCTGTGTCGGTGCGAGTCAGCGCCATAAATAAATTGAAGCTATATTATGCTTACCTGGGGAACGCCCGATCACGGCACTGATTCAAAGTAGTATTGCCCTCGATAGTATGGGAGGGACGGAAACGAGCATTGAAAGCATCGTCAAATAGCTTGTCGAACTCGGTGAAGGGATCGTAAAATGTGCGCACTAGAGACATGATTAAGTGCAGAGATAGTAGATGTCGAGAGAAGATGCTTTGGTGGTTGTTGGATGTGTTTTCTGGAGTCTGAGCGACTCTGACCAGCGTTTATATACACATTCGTGACAATATCTAATGAGCGTCTATAATGGCCACGACGATATTAGTGTCTTCTAGAAATTACCCGGTGTTTGGCTGAATGGTGACCGATGACATTCTGTAACATTCGAGATTAATTCGAGTAGGGCGTTGAGTTCCTTATTTGAACACAAGTGACAAGAGTCCTGTTTACAAATGTTTTGTTTATTACTAAAAAGGAAAGTTGAATTATTTGTACGCAACCATGAGAACCTCAGCGCCTCGGTCCTGATACCAATTGCAGGTACCTGATAAGTTAATAAATCGCGTGAATTTTTAGAACATCGCACTCACAACATATCTGCTAAGCACATGCGGTGACCAGCTATAGCCCACACCAGTATTATCGAGGAAAATGTCACTGCTCAGTGACTCGAAGTGGACATCCACATTCGCTGACAAGTGTAGAGTTTTCCTCGAGCTCATAGGCTGGCGTGCGCTATGTGTATCAAGACCAGAATTGTCTGGTGACGTGAGCATTGAGAAATATTGTATAGTTGTCAACAGGCTCACGCATCGAATATCTAGAAACTGTGCCAGAGTAATGCACCTCCAGAAGAGTGCAGATGCTCGCATACGGATGAGTGGAGGTATGCATCGAGTGAGACAAATGCATCAGCATCTGTCTTATTCCTATGCTATCCGCCTGATACGCCTAGACAAGGTGTGTAGCGCAGAACAGGCTATATCCATTAGAGGCCCAGTGACAGAAGCTTGCGTTTGACCTATACAAAAGGTTTGCGATATAGATTATATTGAAAAGTCGAGACTGGAGGTACTGAATGTAGGAAGCGGTTTGGGTTTAGGTCTGGGTGTGGATGTCATTAAAATAGATTTGCGGGCTGACTTAGGTAAAAAAGCGTCGATTAGTTACGCGTCGCGTTGGCGGCTATGTTCGGGCGTGTTGAGAGCGAGAGACGAGATTTGCTGAATATGTGGCAGGAGCAGGCTTCGTAGTTTGCTCCATTTAGTGACACGACACGAGTTTCAGCGAGAGCGGATATCCTCTTGATCCAGGACTCGTACTGGAAAGCTCTCTTCTGCCAGTCCCTTGGCCCGATTTCCAACCGCAGCTTGCACCATAATCTAGGCGAGGATACAGCAAGCTCTCTCCATTGGTGACATATCTGGGTCAATAGGATAGGAGCCTCTGTTGATGTATGCGACGACAAATACCAGTCTTCTGGCAGACAGTAAAGGAATATTTGCAAAAGAAATTCAGTCCGCAAGCGCCAAATAACCGATGAAAAAGTTGAGCGCGACGTGTTGGACTGAACGATAGTGGCCTTCTCTTCGACAAGTTGCCGTTGACGATAGCTAACACTGTTCCTGACGGTTTTAAGGCCCGAGGTCTCGCCTATAACCGCATCTGCCTGTTGAAACAGATGTTTGTTACTATATTCAGACGCAGATTCCTCCAAAACCAAGCACTTACAGATGTCTGCAGCTCATTGATGGTACACGAGACCATTGGGGAATCAACGTGTGGGGTGACTGTTTCAATGCCTGAGTCCTCGGCTATAATATCATGCTATTGGAGCAGATGTTTATTCAGACGCCAATATCTCCAAAACCAACGACTCACAGGTTTCTGCGGCTCGCCAGTGGTAGCTGAGACCAACAGTGAATCAACGTTTGAGTTGAATGTTTGCATGTTAACACAAAAGAGTTCGAGATGCTGGAGATAGACGTTTGAATGATTGGGTGAACAGGGCGGTCTCATTGTGAGATGACGTAGGAGTGGGTTAACGGATGAGTTTTGTACGAGATGACGGAAATTTTGCAAGTGAGTTTGAACTGATATGCTGGGTGAAGTTTGATGGAATTCGAGCAACTACGAAAATACATGGCTGCTTTTATATGTGAGAGCAAGAGTATGACAGATAAAGATTGTAGGCGAGTGGCAAGAGACAAAGGCGAACTGACAAGACAAAGGTTTCGGATGAAAGGCGTAGTCTGCACGACGGGGTGCATTCGTGACGTTTGAGGATAGTATAAAGGGAAACAAGATTGAAGATACTTTATGTACATTCGAGTCCATGAAGTGACTTGCGCCCCGTGTGACCAAGTTTGTTGTTGAAGGACTTCACCGCACGAATTATCTCCACTGTGAAGCTAACGTATGAATAGATGACAGTGGAATCACCGAAGCCATCTCCATTTGTTGTTAGAGCTTCGACGTCAGCTTGCTACCACTGGCAGTTGCCAGGCCATCTGTAAGCTTTGGAATAAGAATTGGTATGATATTTTTAGTAGTTGCCGTTGGAGGTGTATCCGCAACTGTACATGTGCCTGCGTGTCGCAAGAGAGCGCCCTAAGTGGCTGACTAAGCTACGGTGGTGCTACCCGGCTGTTGCTCCGCTCCAGCGCCCGGGGTCCCTACTCCAGTAACTCCACCGTCCCTCAGTGATCGATGAACATCGATGATCCTTATAAAGCAGTTGAAAGGCCGTCGATGGACCATCGCAAACTTCCTCTGACGCTTCAACTTTACATTGCGCCTTGGCCAATAATTATAACATGCAGACATCCCACTCAAAATCCAATGTCTCCGAATCTGTTTTAGATATTATCACTGCACTACAAAACATCGTAAGTGGCCAGTTTCTCGAATCAAAACTCGTGTCAGCTGAGAATAACGATCACCCGTTCCAGCTCGCACGCTCCCAAGTGACTGTGCGTCTAGTTTTTGGTCTATTCCGATAAATCTCATGCCATGTTACTGACAATGACTGACAGATTCCAGTCCTTGAAACTCCATACTCCAGATTCCCCAAAACCGATTGCTCTACCGTCGAGCTCGAAGATCAGAGCGTTGTTAATATCATCGCCGAGCGCCAGCAGCAATTGGATGCAGTTCTGCACGAGATCTCGGGCCTCGAGGCCGTGATGGATAGTGTCAAAAATTTTCATCAGCAGGTCGTCGAAAAGAAGGAGAAGATCATGCAGTCGATGAATCTGCACAAGGCACTTGTCTCAGCTCTCAGGCGCCTGCCAACCGAAATCCTAAGCCAAATATTCAACTACTGTCTCCCCGAAACCAAATTGTTGTTGCCCCCATCAACCCTCAAAGCTCCTATGGTATTAACAAGAATATGTCGACGGTGGAGGGAGGTTGCCGTGGGTATGCCCAATTTATGGTGCAGATTGTATGTGGAAGTCAACGATAGAGACTGGGAACGAGCAGCTTTCCGCTATGACCTGTGGTTCAAGCGTTCATGCGGACGCCCGCTCTCGTTAGCATTTGGGTGCTACCACTCGACCAAACTACGAAGCCTTCTCCAGCCTTACATCACTCAAATCACATATCTCCGAGTCTCTGTTCGTCCCTTTCAGGGCGGATGCCCTCAGCTTTTTGTAACAGATTTCCCAGCACTTCAGGAGTTGGCCATACTAGGGATGACAAGTCCTGACATTCCAACTATTGCACAATCTATCTCGCGACTGCCGTCCACTATGCGCAGTCTCAAGGTCATTGACATGAAGCCGTTGTTCGACATCGAGTGCTTGTCTTCTTTCAGTCCCGTATGGGCCAATTTGACGGATGTCCAGATCGCCGTGTGTCACCCGAACGGAGTTCTCCATTTGCTTCGGCTTTGTCCCAACCTCTCCTCGTCGACTCTCCGCATAGCATTTGACCAGGTAGAACCCTTGGAATCATTCACACACACCAAATTACAATCCTTATGCATCACTTGTGACGATTTGCTCACGCGCCCATTGTCTGACCTGTTCAATGCTCTATCACTCCCCAATTTGCGCGCGCTTGAAGCTCGCCGCAATGCATCGTGGCCTCATGAGGATATGAAGGCATTTTTGGCACGGTCAAAGTGTCCACTGAAGACCTTGACTGTCACCTGTCGAGTAATAATAACAGATGCGCAACGAGAGGAATATGTTTCCCTCATTCCTTCCCTCGAAGTAATAGTGGATCACAGTAGTAGATACTTTTGACAGGACTGGTCATTATACATTTCGAATCATGACGTCATCGGATTGGCAGTAAAATGATACAATGAGACTGGTAGGAGAAAAACATAATTTGTGAAGGCATCAAAAATTGAAATAACCGTTGAACATTCCCCATTTTCTTGCCGCGCACCACTGTACCCAACCAAGTGCCTTGCAGTCAGCCTTGTGACCATCCGCCCAGGCTTTCTTCTGACAAACCTAAAAACAGGTCAAGTCAGACACACAACTTGAAATTGGAATATAATATCGCCAACGCTCACCTCTCCACAGTATGACGCTTGTTTGCAACGGGAGCACAAGCGCAAGTGCGTCTTGTTAGAAGTATTCTCCTTTTTGCCACAAGACCCACAGCATTCCGATTGGCCGTTCGAGTTGCGCGCAGCCACATCGTCGCTTGCCTTCAGCAGCTGCTCGAGTGAGCATGGTATGATTCTGATGATGGAGGGTTCTTCAACGCGTATTCCAACGGTCATGTCTAAGAAGTTATGTTGTTCGCCATATAGTACAGCAACTGTATGGCCTTCCTTGATCTGCGGAGCGAGCGCTTGTCCACGATCATCGGTGTACAGCCCGATAGTAACGATCTGACCATCCTTGTCCTTTACACGTAACAGGATTCGGCAGAGACCGTAGGAGTCAACAATTTCACCGAGGAAGCACCAGTGCTGTCTGGGTGAAAAGATGTATGACTTCTGGACGTAGTAGGTGGGATCAACATCATTCTCATACGGAAGGTCGCTGAATGCTGGGAAGTTGACGCTGTTGCGCAGGAGACTTTGAGAAGTCTTGGTTTCTGGCATCGTTTGATGGAGTGAACTGATTCAAAGTTGAGCTTGTCTGAATAGACCTCGAGGAAGAACAACCAAACCTGTGAGATTCTGTGTTTTTGAAGCTGGGTTGGATAAAGTAACGACTTGGAGAAGACAAGAGAATGTCCAATGGATGCTCTGGAGACAAGTCTGTTGCAGTCTGTGGGCGTGTTGGTAGCGTGTTAATTGGTGGCGTATCTAGGTTCTAGTACAGCTCCAGGATCTTGGCTCCTCATCATGAGGCAGGTCGGTGATAAAGTCATTGGCTACAAATCTAGTCCGGGTCTGTATTCGAAGCATGGTTCAAACTTAACTTGAAGATTCAGGTGAAGACCGTCTACTTGATTCGGATGATGATCGTCGGGTTGCCGTTAATGGTGCTTGTGACAAACGACGACAAATAATTATCTTCCGTGACAAAAACTTGAAGAAGACATTCGAGTCTCGACTATTCTATTCACAAACTTGAACAGAGAGCGAGAAAAATATAAATTCCTTGGTACCTCGTATGAGATCCCTGTGGCGCTCGATTGCCTTGGGCGTGCCTACGAACGTTTGTGATACAATTACCGCAGTCATCGCAAGTCAGATTTAAGAATACATACTACGCCGCAAGAGCTCGAGGCTCTCCTGGTGGCACAGTTAGTGTATCGTTCATGCACGTTTATGCCTCACAAAAAATTATAATGCTTGTCCTAGAAGCATGGACTAAGGTAGTACAACACAATTAAGCCAATAATCTATCAGGGCGAAGCATCAGAAACTGAACCAGTCGTGGAATGTTCTCCAGTTCCTTGCTGCGAACCACCGTACCCCAACAAGTGCATTGCAGTCACTCTTGTGACCGTCCGCCCAGGCTTTCTTCTGACAATCCTAAAAATGTGCTCGAGTCAGACACCTGAATTGAATTGGGATATAACCTCGCCAGCTCTCACCTCTCCACAGTATGGTGTGTCTGCAGCGGGAGCACAAGCGCAAGTGCGTATTGCAAGAGGCGTTCTCCTCCTTACCACAGGATCCACAACGTCTTGCCTGGCCTTTGCGCAGTGCAGCCATATCGTCGCTGGCCTTCAGTAGCTGCTCGAGTGAACATGGTATGATTTTGATGTTGGACATATCTTCGACGCGTATGCCGACGGTCATGTCTAGGAAGTCATGTTGTTCGCCATATAGTACAGCTACTGTGTAGCCTTTCTTGATTTGCGGAGCGAGCGCTTGTCCACGGTCGTCTGTGTACAACCCGACGGTAATGATATGACCGTCCTTATCCTTTACGCGTAGCAGCACTCGTACAAGACAGGTGGAATCGACAATTTCGCCGAGGAAGCACCAGTGCTGGCTGGGTTTGAATCCGAATGGGCCATCATCGTAGTAATCAAGGTCAATTTCATTCTCGGGCTCATCCGGAAGGCCACTGAAAGTTGGGAAGTTGAAGCTATTGCGTAGGAGGCTTTGAGGTTTCTTGGATTTCGGCATCGTGTGCTGCAATTTGATTCAAGTTGAGAAGCTTGTATCATAGACCTCGAGGAAGAGAGACCAAACCTATGAAATTATGCGTATTGAAATTTGCTTCGACTTCAATTTGAATTGGACGAGGTAATCTGAAGACAAGGTAGAGGATGGCAACTGACCAGCATTAGACGAACATGCAGGACCTTAAATACTAGCATGGTGCCGTAAAATGTGACCAAGAAACGAGGATCAAAGAACAAAGAGCTCAGCATGCGGCGCGCAGCGTTTCAATGTCGCGGTAGAGACCTTTGTGCAATTAAACTTGCTCATTAATTTAATTCTGGTAATCGATAATTCAGAAATTTACATAGATGCACCATTTCTACGCACTTCTATCTGAATAAGTCGATTGTGTGATATAACTTGCGCTCTTACAGTCGGGCCCAGGTCTTCTGAGCTAGAGATGATAGTGTTCTTGTTGAAGTAAACCTGCGAACTACAAAACAAACGGTCCAGTCACTGGCGTTATTCGAAGTGGTTGCCCCTCAGTGACATGTCAGAGGCTCACAAATAACGACAAACAATTGTCTTGATTCTAGACTTCGAGAATCGACAACCGATTAATCACTATAGCTGTCAAGAGTCTCAGAACCGTTCAGTTCTGGAGAATATCTCTTGAATATGGCCACCCTTTCGCTGGATGAAGAAGTTCGACTATTCACGAACAATGCTGAGCGAGAGAAGTATAATCTCCTTGGCACCTTGTACGGGATCATCGTCGCACTTGACTATCTCGAACGCGCCTATGTTCGTGATGCAATTACCGCAGCACAGTATGTTCCCATCTCAAATTTACCTCATCTCAGACTTAGGAATGCATACGCTGCAAGAGATACTCTCCTGCGTGCACGCGTCTTCTCTCGCAGTACATGACCATGCTCAAGCTCGTTAAGGATTCCGTTCCTTCCATTGAGCAATTCATGACACGATACCGGATGGATAACCCTGCAGCGTTACATCGCATACGAGTTGGTGTACCTGCGACTGTTGAGCATTCTAGTGAGGCTGGACCTGAGACTGGAAAGTGGATTGCTGAGACGACCCAGGTTGGAATCTTGTGTTGAAATCTCTCCTTTTCTAATCAATAGCACAGAATTTTATCACATTTATGGATGCACTGAAGCTTAGACTACGCGCAAAGGATCAACTCCACCCGATCCTGCAAGAACTTGTCACAGGGTATGCTAGGTTCAAGGGAAGTAAGGACTGGGAGGGACGCAGCAAAATGGTCAACTGGTGCGTACCATTTTGTTGTCCTCCTGATTTCGATATCTCGGGCTCATATTATTAGGCTTATTACCTTGAACAGCATGAAGGCATCCGAAGAAATCACAGAAGAACAATCTCGGCAGGTCAGTTCAAGACCTTTGCTGACGTGCATGCGCTTCGCGCTAATATCTTCATAGCTTTCATTTGATGTCGAACATGCATACGCCGAATTTTTCAGAAGTCTGAGCGGCGGTAAGGAGAGATCGTAACGAAGGTGACTATACGGCCCTCGATCATTTCATATCCAGGCGGACCCGCTTTGTTTTACAAATATGGGCAATCAATCATGCGCAGCTGCGGAGTCTTTGAGGACTAGGCACATTTCGCGTCTTGTCGTGGGCAGCCTCGCCTGGTGTATGTGGCTTCAGTGATTGACGCGGAAGGTGCTGTCCACTAGGACATATATGATCAAACAACGTCAATTGCCAAACGACCGCTGTGCTGCTGTGCATGGATCTATTTTTTGTGTTCTGGTATACATAGTTATCCGTGACGTTTTGAGACGTAATGAACTGATAGTAATTCTAGCGTTACGTAAAAACTTACCGAGCTGAAAAGTTTGGTCAGGTTCAGCGCTCCAGGCACTCCTAACATGGCACACATGTTTAGCGGAGCCCGTGCGTTAAGACGATTTTTTGAATTTAACGCGATCGAGTTATAAAAGTTCTTCGCCTCTTCTGGTGCGCGTCGCGTTGGGCGTGTTGCTTGTTACTGGCATAGAAGCCTAATAGCATTGTATTTTCGATACCCACCTTCTCTTCTCCCAACTCCTAGCGTTGCCATGTTTCAGGTTCACACGCATTCACGCCCGCCTTAACACAGCCTGCGGCTCCGTGAGGGACATTCGAGGTCCCGGGTACATTAAATTTAGTACGTATGTCATACTCCCCGGCCGGGCTGAAGTTCTTCTATGACAACGATTTTGTACGAGTCCAGTAAACTGCTATTCATATAGCTTGACAATCAGGTTTTAAATCATTCTTTTTCGGGGTCACTAAGTTGAGTTTATCTAGCTAGTGAGTGTTTTAGGCCGACAATCTAATCCACTTCCTCAGCTTAAACAATCATAATGAAAATGCTATATATACATTTGTGAGCCTTGCTCGTACACTCACACTTGTGCCACTCTTTACGCATGTCACTTCCATATAAGTTCCGGTGTTTTTCAATTAGTACCCGGATTGAACTCTTGATAGGTTGGTGTCGATTTTTGATTCTGTATGTTCTCAACCATCAAGTACCAATCAGCGTACAGTTACTTCGCCTCCCCTAATCAGCTAATCTGACTTGGCTCCTTCCAGAGGCTCATCTGTGCAACACACCATATACTGTGTTAGATGTTGATCAAGAATGATTCTCACTTATGTATGTAAATTGTGATCCTGACGCAGCTTTGGTATATCTTAACGTTTGCTTAGCAGGTATTATCAAATATGTTTTCTGTATAGTGCAGTGAACGGTGAGTGCTTCCCGTAAACAAGTGCTCTAAAGAAGTTGATGATCACTCGTACAGCAATTACGTTGATGCGTTGATCGGCAATGATTCAACGCTCAGCGCTCAACACCCGAAGATCGTGATGGTATCACTCGTTGCGCTTTGTTTGATGGTGTACCTTTCTGATGGGATCTTGATCATGATTTTCCCAGCCGTCGATGCGAATAGTAGCTTGAACGGTGAGTGTCTTGCTTTGCGTGAGCCGTTATTCTGGGGAGTAATGGATATTAAAGGTGAAGACGACTTGTTTTGGGAACATATCATTGTTTATTTGAACAAGGACCTTTCGATGGTCATTTATGCAGTTCTGCTAAGTTGTATTTGGGAGATCTTCGGATTCGGTCTCACTTCATGTTGCAGTTTCGTCGTACACATCCTTAAGGTTCAATTGCGGTGACTGTGGCCCGCAGTCTCATGATTCTATTCAAAGATCATGCGCTACAGTGGTGAGTACTTGACTTGAACAAGTCGGCACGAAGCTTATGCAAAGCTGGATAGCTATATTGTCTTCTAATCCTCGACATCCTAATTTTCTTTAATGTCTTGTTCCTTGGTCAGAAAAGATCGAGAATACTTAGTTCCTCCACCACATGGCTCATACTATCATAGCCCATCAATCTCAAATCCAACAATTTGTGGTTCTTCCAAGGCTGATTATCAACATCCAGACAAGGACATGAAAATAGGCGAGAGCAGGACAGATGTATGTAGAAATAATGGTCTTTGTAGAGATAGTGCTTCATGGTGGCTGAGCACCCCAACCCATTGTATACCATTTTCTTGCAAGCGCTGTGCAGTGTGAATTCAATTGATTTAATTTTGTACGAGCTTCGGAACCGGTTGAGCCGCTTATCTTATCGACTTGTCATTAGTGGCTGTGCAGTCATGCTGTATGCCCTATATAGTCATCCTGGAAACTAATTATTGACGGGACCTGCGCAGCTGGCTGTGTCTCAAGTTTGTGTCTCCCGTTCTTACACAATTTTTTGGAACGGGTATACGATACATATATATCTTCCTCCTTCTACGTTCACACCTTTTGTTTTCAGAACCGATGTCGCCAGCAAACTCGCCAGCGTATTCCAGTCAACTAGCAGCTGAGTCCTCAAGCGCTTTTCAGTATGGGTCTGCACCACCACACGCGTCGGATCCAATAGGACTCGAGGAGGAAATGCCTCCAGCGTATACTCCATCTGCAGACACTTACCATGGAGAGACCACAGTAGAAAGCGGTCCTCGCAGACCCTTCCAACAACGCCCGAGACCTAGCCATAGTACACACAGGCCTTCACAGTCCCATTCCTCCTCAGGCTCTCACTCCTATTCATCGCATACCACTTCCTCATCATCACAGTCACAGCCCCTGTCCCCGTCCCAACAGTGTCCGCAGCAACCAGTGTGGACAGTCCCAAGTTCGTGGCCTGCGCATACTAGTCAGCAATACCAGTCTAGCCGAGGGGGCGGCCTGGTTGGAGCACTCCTCAGTACGGTGCGCGATGCTGTTTCGGGTCTACATGATGAGCAGATACGGCCCATGCAGCAGTCCCAAGCGCGTGCCTATGCAGCTCCATATCCAACATCTTCCTCTGGCATGACGCAGAGCGCTTATACATCGTCATATCAGGGAGGCCGAGGCCCAGTTCCTGGGGTTCCTCCTGCGCAGCAGACCCCTCGGCGGAACGTCCCAGATGACGGTAGTCCAACCAGAACGCCCACACCGGGACACCCATTACTAAATAACGGACAAGTCCTCGTGTACCCCAATAAAGACTTCACATGTATCAAATGTCAGTGTATTCACATCCTGTCATGCAGCTAACTCACGTTGCTTCCTTTTAGGTAAAAATACGGGGTACAAGAACTACGATCCCTCCCACCCCTGCAAAAAGTGCTGGGAGAAGTACGGGAAACCTTATGCTGGCGCATTGATGTACACATCCTGGAACACCGAGTCGTCTCATAACTCCAAGTTTCAGCGTGCTCTACCCAGGTCCGCACCACCGCAGGCATCGCAGCTTTCATCCCAACCCTCAAATTATACTGGCCGGCCGCCGCATGTTCCCCCACAGGCGCCTTACGGCCAGCACCTATACGTATATAATCCTATAATAGGTATGGGTCGCACTCCGCCCGTCCCACATGCCATTCCTGTGTGCCCGGGTGATCCACGCCTTGGGGGCCAAATGTGTCAGAAGTGTGGTGGCACGGGAACACTACCACTCCTGATCATTGACGTCAGACCATGCTCCGTGTGTGGCGGAATCGGACGTAACTTGCGTTAGGTGCGTATGCGTGCGTGTTCGGATAGGATATGCTGATAAAAAGGAACATTGGTATGGCACGATTTTGATACGATATGTTATTCACCATGGTTATTAATTTTTCCTGCTTTGATCTGTACTAGTATGCGCATTCATCATTGTGTACTTTGTCCTCAATCAATATCGATTTTCACTTTCTGGCTGGTAACATCACCCGTATTCCCGCGCTCTGGAATGGGAGGGTTTGCTGCTCCCATCATCAAGGACCGTCCTTCCATCATCAGGCTGAAGGTCTATATGAATTACGAATGTATCGTGATCGCGTACCGCGCTGCCACCACATAAACACGTCATGATGTATGATGCCCTGGTCGTCCTCACCATCCTGGTTTTGATTTACATACACAATCAAACTGACATACTGCATCCACTCGGCTGGGATAACGCCTCGGATGAAGTCTGACATAGTACGTGATAATCAGAATCTTTTGTCCTAACTTGGAACAAGAATGATCCACCAGTTTGGTCATCGTTGGAAGGTCTATAGAGGAAGATCATCTGGCATGGGTGCGCTCGCACAACGGTACGTGTGGAGGGGTCGACGCGGCATGGATAACTTGGAGGATTGATCTTTTATCATACCGTATGGAGGCTCTTTTGAAATTATCGGCACAGCTCCATGACACCGCGTAACAAAACTATCACTCCCACAGTGAACGATGATGATGAACAATTTGTGACTATTCGTCATCTGGGTACAGCATCAACTCCGGGCGTACTTTCTCATCAAACTCCTCGGGTGTCAAGAATCCGAGCGCAACCGTCGCTTCCTTCAGCGTCGTTCCTTCCTTATGTGCCTTCTTTGCGCACTTGGCTACGTCTGAAAAGTATGATTGACTTCGGGTGAGTTTGTACACTTATAATTGACACGCACTATCATAGCCAAGGTGGCTGTTCAGAATTGTTGCCAGCATCAAACTCTCGTTCAGGAGGTGGTTGATGCGTTTCTCATTGGCTTGGATACCAACCACGCAATTCTTTGTGAACGAACGGGAAGCTAAGGAGATCGGATGAGCGAGACAACAAGCATAGTCCGAGTTATATACTCCCACCATCAGAAAGAAGGCGAATACTCTGTAACACATTCATGATTATAACGGGTTTAAAGACGTTGAGCTAATTCGAGAAAAGAATAAATTATTAAATGATAATGTGTCACATGAAGTATGGATACCTCGAATTGTCCGCTAGCACTAGCAATACTGACGGTGGTCTGGTTGCCCATTACTTGAGCTGCGACCATAGTCACAGCCTCGCACTGCGTGGGATTGACCTTGCCGGGCATGATACTGCTGCCAGGTTCGTTCTCGGGGAGAATCAGTTCACCGAAGCCACAGCGAGGACCAGAGCCAAGGAATCGAATGTCATTAGCGATCTTCATCAGAGAGCAAGCGATGACATTCAAAGCACCGTGAGCTTCGGCAAGGGCGTCGTGACAAGCTAGAGCTTCAAACTACATGTTTCGATCAGAAGTCAGACAAAAGACAAGCTGTGAGACGACTTACCTTGTTAGGCGCAGTCTGGAATTTCAGACCTGTGATATTCGAGATCTCGGCTGCAATCTTCACGTCGAAACCCTTCTTCGTGTTAAGACCCTGCACAACATTTGAGCGCCTATATTCGTTGAATGTTAGATGGCTCACCGTGCCAACAGCAGTTCCACCTTGAGCCAGATAACTTAAGCGAGGGAGGACATCTTTAGCACGAGCGATGCCATTATCGATTTGCTGGACATATCCGCTAAACTCTTGGCCAAGGGTCAGGGGAGTAGCGTCCTGATAACGATAAGACGGCTTTTAAAATTAAGGCCGCCCCTATCATACCTGCAAGTGTGTCCGTCCGATTTTGATAATGTGACTGAACGACTGAACCTTTTCGTTAAGTGCATCCCTGAGTTCCGTCAATGCCGGAAGCAGCGAGTGGCTAATTTCAGTCACGGCGGCAACGTGCATAGCTGTTGGGAAGCTGCAGTTACCAGTAAAATCGTTAAATCAAGCGTTAATCGCGCAGAAACTCACGTATCGTTACTACTCTGGCTCATATTAACATGGTCATTGGGATGGACCGGCTTCTTGGAACCGAGTTCGCCGCCAAGAAGTTCTATCGCACGATTCGAAATCACCTGTTAAATCGACGACGTAAAGCTAGTGAACACTCAAGTCTTTGTTATGCCCACCTCGTTTACGTTCATGTTGGTTTGGGTTCCACTTCCAGTCTGGAAGACAACCAAGGGGAAATGGTCCATGAGCTTCCCGGAAATGACCTGAAGAAAAGCTTAATTCGACACACATCCGAAGCCTGTGATTCAATCTCTCACATCATCAGCTGCATTCTGAATGGCTTCTCCTATTTTATGATCTAGGCCGTAGCTGATATTAACGATGGATGCTGCCTTCTTCACCACGCCAAAAGCCTTGAGTAGGGGAGGTGGTAGCCGTTGTGAGGGACCACCGATGTCGAAGTTTTGTAGCGACCTGTGAGAAAGGCTCAGTAATTAAGTATGTATATCAGATCAAGTATGCACACCGCTGTGTCTGTGCCCCCCAATAGCGATCGGCTGGGACCTGAAGCTCACCGAAGGTGTCACGCTCGGTGCGGAAGGAGTGGTTTGACTGATATAGTGATAACTTCAGTCCGCCCCTGCCGAGTGGGACAAGTTAACTCACCATAACGAGATGCAAAACGTAGTTGGAAGATAGAAGAGCTGTTACTTGATGGTCCGGAAGGAACCGGTGGCTACGACCGGGTACTGTAGTATTACCATTTCCCCTATTACACGTCTTAAGTTGCAAGCCAACTTACGATTCTAATCATATAGAAGGTATTTGTACCCCCCGGATCCGGGCACTCATTTCGATGCTTCTATGGATGGCATCAAAAAGTAAGCTTTGCCTGCACGTACGATATATAAAGGATGCTGAATTGCATGGGAGCTGAGGCTTGAGGACTCTGCTCTTTCATTTGTATATTCTGTTCTGGCCATCTTTTTATCATCCATTCCTCGTACCAGGCGAATATGGATATACTATACCGAACCATCCTAACATTCAAATAAAGGGACCTAGCTCGATCACAAGTTCATGAACTGCAACCAACGCGCCAGCACCGAGTCGTTTGAGATATCATTTCATCTATCCGCGTTCCTTTTACCCGTGGACGGTCTGAAATGATAGTTCATCCAACGAGCCCGTCCTGCAACGTCTGGGGTTCTGACAGCTAACACAGTTTGGTGAAAAGTACCCATTGCGTTTTTTGTTAACTGGGTAGGTGTAGAGGAGATGAACGTGCAAAAATGACGTCAAAAATTCGTGTCATAGTCTGGCTGCTTCGGCAGGTTGAGGTCAAGTATTAGGAATGCAGAGGTGAAGGTTCATTTTGTTGGCAAAGCCAAGGGATTTCTCATTGGAGTTGTCTCCACCTGAAAAGTACGCCCTGCCACCACGATTGGTTTAAGTGCTACATTAATGAGAATCTGTTACAAGTCCCTGGATCATAACTCCAGAAAGTAGCATCATCGAACAAAAAGGTAGCAAGAAGAATTTTTACTTACGACTATTGAGCGACGTAGCAGGCAGCAGACGTCTTACGCGAAGTGCGACTCTACGTACACAATCCACAAGTTATCCCTCAGACCATGCATATGGACGAATGAACAGTTTATGAAGTGGAATTTCAAAGAAATTAATTAGCAGTCCACTTTCACGTGACCGTGACACGCGTTAAAAACGTCAGGCCAAACCATTCGGATATTAGACCAACACCATTGGAGACACCAAGTAGTGCTTACTTTCCTCTTCACTTCTCTTACTTAACTTTAATGTCGTCGCTTATCCCGCTCAAGGCATCTATGCTTAGTCTCAAGCCTCATAAAAATGAAGCTGCGCTACGGATCCGCAACAGTTCTGCTGCCGTCGTCGCTGTACTCTTTCTTACGCATCTTACTCCAGCACCATCGCTATGGACAGCTGTGGATGTCGTTTTCAATGATTCAGGAGAAGGAAAGTCTGCGTTTTGGATGATGTGCGCTGCTGGTGAGTGACCTTACTTCAACTTGTCAATAAAGTCGTTGATGACAGTTATTAGAGTTGGCCATACTAGGTCTTTTCACCCTGAACGCCCTTCAGGCAGCTATAGCGCTCATGTATCCACCAACAATTCTCCCACACGTGCCGTCACCTTCGAAGAGCATCAAGACACCACAGTCACACTTACAAAAACGTCGTAGCGTGTTGTCACCTCATGTAAAGTCCTAGCAACTCCGAGCAAGTGTACTTGACTGATGTAAATAGACGAGTCCACAGCCGCAGCGCACTTTCTCCCCATATGTCTCCTCTCCAGTGTCAACTCCCTCTCGTACCCTCCAATACTCCATTCCTGGACCTACGCCTCCACCTTTTTCCTCTCTGAACTCCTCCAATGGTATGCCACAGACACCCTCCCCTTTATCTGCTTACAGAGGGAAGCATTCATCGAGCACAGGACGTAAGCCATCACCATTCCCCCATCCTTGCCCGGTTCTGATCATCTTATCAGACGCATTCAATGGTTCGATCCTTAGTAGACTAACAAAGGACGACGATGAAGACGAGGAGTAAATATAGATTTGTAATGCGGTATTTTTGTTTAAAAATCATGACTATTGCTATCGGTGTTTTTGCGTTCTTTAGCGTGCAATTGATACTCGCAGATGTGGGAATATCTACAGTGTGCAGTTTGCATGTAGCCATCTTTTTGATGACCACGCGCATTGTGCATGCCCGCCAATCCAGTGCGGTCTTCAGTGAAACTAGCGTGTCTTGTTCCTTATAATCCACATCATGCATGGTGCGTACTAGGGCCATCATATCTCACCCACTAACAAACTGACTGACAGTGATTGCCGCCTGTCTTCATGTGTATCAGGCCGTCAGTTCGAGTAGCTCTTCTGGGTATAACATGAGACTACTGACGGCGGTGAACCCGATACGTGTGATCTAAATGTTACTCTTGAAATCATAATGGTACACGAGAGCACAGCATTTCTGGCACAAGTACAGAAAGTGCCAATCTGAGAGAATAAATGGAAGGCATGTTCATCAGGAAGGTTACTGATTATCTATCTATCTGCAGGTGATTCTGATCCATGTTTGTGATATTGCTGTATCGATGAGGAAAAAACTCAAATAAGGTCAGTTGCGCCTCTATAGGCGCAAAGGGGAACAAATAATCGGCGCGAGCGTTCACGTTCTATCCTACAGATCTTATCAGTAAGCTAAATTCAGTGAGTACAAACGAGATGAATTATATTCATCCCTTTTCAAACCAACCACTTCTGATTTCTTTCCCCATTTCTTTCGACAGACATGATGACTGCAACGACCACTCGGACTTTTTCAATTCCAAGACCATCTGAGAGCGAATTTCGCCGACTTCTCCATGCAAGGCATGGCGAAATCGCCCAAGCTTTGAACATGGATGCTGACGATTTTGAAGAGTTCAAGGTATTCCTGTTCCCTGGCGTTATTTTCCTGTTGAATCCATCATCTGGGATACAGAAACAAGTGCGCGAGAAGATGTATGCATCACTCGAGCACTCGAAGAAATTCGATGATCAAGACCCTTCAGCGTGGCGAGGATTTGTAAAATGGGTAGGTCAATCTTTTACTGCTGCGGTGCTTCGGTATTTCTAACATCTGCTTTTAAGGCTTATGAAGCTATGCCTTCCCTGATTTCGAAATATGAAGATGCTTGGCCGGTCGAATTATACGTTAGAATCAACCTCAGAAAGCGTATTGCACAACAGCGCCATCAATTCAGAAAGGCAGTAGCGAAGTATAAACGGATGATAGCGTTGCCTCGGTCCCCTTCTTCTGCAGTAAGTTGATTCTCCGCCTTCCCTCCTTCTGTCCGCACTCAGTGTGTATAACAGTGTGAAGCGGAGTTGTCACCAGCCGACCTGCCGCCACCCTACGATGAGGAAGATCCGGCCGCAGGCAACAACACTCCTGGTGCCTGCATGCATCCAGACGCTGCTCCCGAAAACATCGAGAAATTTTTAAGATCTTGTGACTTTGATCTCGGGCATCTCACTAGTGCTTTCGTCACCCAACGAGCGGGTCTTTTCAATTTGGAAAGGCTGGAACTTCTTGCATCGTGGCCTGCCGCCTTAAGGCGCGACCACTTGGAGAGACACTTTGGCACTATACTCGATGATGTCGAGATAGAGATTTTGAACAAGCGATTTGTCGAGATGAGCCATGCTCAAATCTAACTTTGGGTTGAAGTCACTGGATTTGTATGCATAATCGACTTGATAAACTTGCGATAAGCGATGTAAACGCGGGCCCGTGTAGCCTAAGTGGTAGATTATTATGTCAGTATCAGTATTTCTGATTCTTGTTCTTTAAACTTCTGGCCTGTCCTGACCGAATTACCAAATCATGATGCGCTAGCTGAAGAAGGAGTGCTTCAGTGTGAATGTGCAAGTTACGGCCGGTCTAGGTGCATGTCCGCACAGACACCAAGTCTGTGTCTGGGATCAGGTCTGGGTCATTCGAACGGAGTCAAGATGAGAAAGGTGCCGGGCCGTCCGCTGCTCATCGATGCATCGACGTCATCGCAGCACACCGCAACACAACGCCTGCTACCTGAAGGCCTGAAGTGCCCGCTGCCTGAGGGATCATAATGCTTCCGTCCTAGTTAGGCAACGTCGATGTCCTCCTCCTTCCATTCTCTCTTTTTCCGCCCATTTTTCTTCCGCCGGGTGTAAGTATGCCCCGACACGCGGTGAAACAATTCCAGTCATGCGTCGCGCTGAATCCGAGTATTTTGAGAATCCTTTGATATGATATGGCAGATATTACTATGGCAAACAACATATGTTTGATGTTCGAAAAAGTGTGTTTGACCTCTGCGCACACCAGAATATCGTCAAAAAAGTTCAAGGGACGTCCTACTCGAAAAATTATCACCAACCACTTTGTCCAACAACAAAAAGTCCCAAATTCATCCAATCGTCATTTTTATGAATGCAACTGTTCAACATCTATAGAAGGCCGCGACAACAAACACCTCAAGCATATTCTTGACCAAAATGCTTGCCCTACAGCTCGGACAGAAGTCCGTAACTATCTTTCCACAAAGAAAGGGAATCACGCCCTACTACTACAAAAGCAAATTCTATTTCATCCCCGTCAACTTCAGGAGGCACGGCCCAAGCTCCACCCACAGAAACGGAAAAACCTCTTTGGGTTTGTGGATCTTCCATTCACTCCAGAGCAAGCAACACGTGCCAATTTCAAATTGTTTCGGTGAGTTCAAGTGACACAAATCATTGACCGTGTTCTGACTGCGGTGACGACTCAGCGCTCAGCCGTGCGCGTGAGGGTACAATCGGAGCAAGGTCGGCGCGAACCCCTAGTTATGTAATAGGCGCATATATGGCAACTCCGAGCCCCGGATGCTTCTAGTTATGTTCCACCACTCGCCACACGCTCCGGACGACACCAAGTTGCAATGAGAATACTCTATGTTCTCGAGACTTAGTGGCGTGTAGTGGCGGTGATGGCATTGCATAAGTGAGTCTAGGTACATGTAGCCTTGACTCCTTGTATCTAAAACGAAACGAAGTATCTGGGCAAAAGCCCGAAGGGCTTTTCGGCCTGGCGCAAGTGACCGAACCTAGGGTTTCGAGGTGAGCTGTGGGGCGGGTGGGTACCTATCAGACCCTCAGTGGAGCTCGAAACTCTGGAAGCGAACACAATACACCAGGCAAACGATGGTGAATGATGACATTCACTACGAGGATGGCAACGAGTCGTTTGCCTGTACCCTGATAGAGGGAGTGGTGGGTGGGTGCGAAAGAGTGACGAAAGGAGAGAAAAACGGACGCGCAGGTCTACTGCGCTATACGACTGACGTTCGATCTACTTGGGAGAGGACAAGGGGAGGTGCGCCACTCTGCTTACTCAATCATAGACTAACTTCTGCGCGTGCCTCGTGCCTCGGCAAACGCAGAATACCATCTATGTTCTCGAGACTTAGTGGCGCGTAGTGGCGGTGATGGCATTGCATAAGTGAGTCTAGGTACATGTAGCCTTGACTCCTTGTATCTAAAACGAAACGAAGTATCTGGGCAAAAGCCCGAAGGGCTTTTCGGCCTGGCGCAAGTGACCGAACCTAGGGTTTCGAGGTGAGCTGTGGTCCCAGTGTGCTAGGAGTGCAGCGACGCATATAGCGAAGCGAGGCACCCATAGGTCTAGGAGGTGCACTTACTGGGAGCTTTTAGCGTACTGGCGGTACTTGGATTGTGCGGCGTGTGAACGGTTCAAGCACTGGAGAGGCTTGGATATAAGGTG
This sequence comes from Suillus cothurnatus, assembly GCA_016758765.1. Lineage (NCBI taxonomy): Eukaryota > Fungi > Basidiomycota > Agaricomycetes > Boletales > Suillaceae > Suillus > Suillus cothurnatus. The sequence goes on along the minus strand of JABBWL010000101.1, from coordinate 96,580 downwards.
CTATGACGACCGCGTGTTCTCGAAGGTATAGAGTGAACGCGTCTCCTGACCATCTACCCATGGACTTCACTACATCGAACGGAACTCCCCTTAGCAGATATTCTAGTGTCCCGCCTATGCGGAGGCTATGGCCTTTGAGATCTGGCAATCGCGCTGCAGATGCAACAGCGGTAAGCTTCTTAAGGAATTCCGATCTAGAGAGTGGCCTCAATCCTTTGGGGTGTTTCCAGGCGAAGAGGTGGTCTTTGGCTCCGGCGGGGTTGACTCGTAAGTGGTTCTCCAATGCTGTTTTCGGATCGGATAAACCTTCCTGTGCTGCCCAGTACGCATCTTCTCCATTGGTTGGAGACATTTTCGTGGCCGGAATGTGGAATTTGGTGATGGGTAAGTCGTTACGATCTACTGCGTTACTGATGCAGTTCCGGGAGATGAACTTCGTGGGATCTGCTTGAAATTGCGCTATGGAGGGGACCATGAATTCTCCTAACCTGGCTACAGCATAGAATGTGGTGGTTATACAGGCGAAGAAGGCAGCGTCGAGGGGTTCGTTGTGATTGAGCTGCGCGTGTATTCGTGAGATGATGTCTGGGGTAAAGGGTATGTGTTTGGATCGCTTGGAAGGCGTGGGTGTCAGGGTAGCTGCGCCGTCAAGCACCGCTTTCAATTCCTTTGCCGGGATGAGCCACAGGCGTCCATGCAACAGGTGCCACGCCCTGAGAGCAGCAGCATAGTTTGCTAGGGCAGCACCCGAGTACGAACCTGCGCAACTGGATAGGAAGGCTAGTAGGAGGTTGCGGGAGATGGGACAGCGTTGCTCCTCTGGGATATTGAGGGAATCGCAGTATACGTGGAAGACCAGGAGTCCGGCTCCATACGTCTCTTTGGTTGACTGTGCCCAGGATGCGCAGACGACTTCTAGGATGCGTTCGAGTTGTTCGTCGGACGGAATGAAGCCGTTGTTCCTGCATGGGGAGTTATCTGACTGTGGTGTTTGGGTACCGTGAGGTAGCCATTTGCGCAGCCTCTCACGAGCTAGACAGTGGGGTCTGAGGGGTGAAGGCTTGGGGGTAAGACCTGGTTTGTAGTGATGGGGGTTGGGGAGGCGGGCAGTGGGGTTTTTGTTGGTAGTAGGTAGTGGTGCATTGAAGCGGGTGCGGAGGTTACCGGTACTAGCAGCTACTGATGGCATTGAAGACGATTTCGTCTTCCTCTGTTCTGGCTGCTCTGGCTCGTTCGAAAGCTTGTTGTCGGATGCGAGTTCGGTCGATGAGTTTGGCTGCAGCAGGGGGGTAGTTCCCGTCACGCAGTAGGCGGAGCTCTGTGGGGGTAAGGGGTGCTGTTGCATCGATGATGGAGTCTCTGGCGTCATCCGGAACAAGGACTGGAGGGAGTAGAAGGTGCTCTGGCCCGAATTGACCTCTTGATGGTCCATCTGCGGGGTTGAGCTTGCTTGCCACGTATTTTGTGTGCACCTCGAAACATCGGGGTATAGACTGAATGAACTCGTGGATGCGACGGAAGACTCCGTTGACGGCCTTGTTCCTATGTCTCCCCCTCCACCAGCCTTCCACCACTCCCGTGTTGTCACCGTGGACGATGATGCAGTCGCTAGAGTCAGGGAGAGAGGCGAGGGTGCGAACGAGGAGCTCGAAGCCGATGGCTTCGGCCCAGCCAATGTCTCTCTTCCCATTGTGAGTGGTCTGCCAGCCTGGGACGAGTCTCCAGGCCCTCCATCGGTCCCCGATAACAATGCCAATGCCAATTCCTGAGCTGGCATCAGAAAACGCGAGGGGATTGGAGAATTCCCTTGGTGGATAAATAGGGCGGGAGACCTTGCCTGCCTGCAGGAGGTCGGACCACCACTCTAGGTCCGGAGCGATTTCGATATCGGGGCGGTGCGGGAGGTATGGCTGTTTGCTGCAGACTGCGATCATTCGTTCGAGACCTGTGAGGTAAGCGCGTCCGTGCGGAGCGGCTGCGCAGGCATGCATTAATTTACCGTATAGCTCCAGTACGTCTTGCAAGACGTGCGTTCGCCTTTTTCTCCATTTGTGCACTGCATCTAGGTATTTATCTACTTTGGCTTGACTTAGCGATACTATCCGGTGGTGTAGATCCCACTCGAACCCGATGTATATGGTGGACGGGCCGAATGGCTGGTCTTTTGATTCTTCCCATACGATGCCTAAGTCTTTGGATGCCTCGTCGATGTCCTGGAGGTTGTGCGTGAAGAGACGGTCGTGGTCTGATCTGGGTGAGTTTCCTGATAGATCGACTATTGGACGTGAGCAATCCTCGCTAAATTCTTCGATGCAGTCATTATCAAAGGTGCGGCCGCCAAACCACACTCTGCTGCCGGTTTGGTGCATGCCTCGTTTGGCTAGGTCCTGATGCCAGTTTGCACGCTTCTGATTGTACTCGCTTAGGTGTTCTGTTCGGATTCTTATGAAAATGTGGTCGTCGACCCATTTGTCAAGGGGGCCGATGCCTTTGTGGCGAAGTATTTCCGCGCCTGCGTCTGCTAGATGCCCATAAGCACCGGCTGATGGCGTCGCTCCGAACGCGGTGCACGTGTCTACGCAGAACTCATTATCTGATATGCGGACCACTGCAGCTGGCCATTGGGAGGGGTGTAGCGGGATGGTACGGTAAGCCTCTGATACGTCTCGGGTAGCTGCTTCTGAGTCTGCAGGGAGTCTCGAGATAAGTAGGTATACTATGGAGAATTTTCCCCAGGTGGTCGGGAAGTCGGTAGCGTTAATGAATGAGTTGATTGAAGGGTTGGGAAAGGCGGGATTAGGGTTGTGGGGGAAAGAGAAATTCTGTACTAATCTAAACTTGCCCGGCTTGCTGGGTTTCGGAATGATTGAAAGCGGGGATGATTGGAACGGGCCTATAAGGCTTAAGAGAGCGGGGGTGTCAAAAGGTCCTATGTATCGTAATTTTCGCAGCTCTTTCTGAATGATGGAGTCGAATTCTGTCTTATATGTGGCAATGGACTGTTTATTAGGAGGTGCTTGTACTCGTACGATAGGTGGGAAGTTAAGGATGAAGCCGAAGCGGAGACCGGTTACGATCTTGGAGAAACGGGGTAGGAGGCCAGCATTCTCTAGTTCTCTGGCCCATGCTTCTGCTTTGTAGGGCGTGAGGGGGTTAAGCTGCCTGTGCTCAAGGGCAGCTTTGGGCTCCGTGGGTGGTAGCGCCGCATCCCGAGCAGATATGACGGTGGTCGTGTCTTGAACTATCGCAGCCTTCCTCTCTCTGCCAGGCAGTGCAGATCTGCTTGCCGGTTTTGGTCCAGAGGGCTTTATTGATGCGCTCTGAGGTAGTTTCGTGCTTCCCGTCCCATGTGCGGGTGGCTGGGCAGTCGACGGTGCGGTGTGGGTTGCGACCAAGGCAGACGGCGCAGCATGGTAGAGTGGTTGGTTGTGCGCCTGAACGGTAAGGTTTGGTTCTCTTGCTCGGTCTCGCATCTCTGGAGGGAGAGGGCGAGCGTTTCTGGCTGCTGACCACTCGGTTGCTTTGGGTTCTGTATGAGCTGGTTGCCGCGGCGAACGCTTGATGGGGCTAACATGCACGTTGTAGACACGGTACAGGGTGGGGTGAGTAGTGGGAGGGGGGGACACGTGGTGGGGACGTGTTCGCGTCCATTTCGGACACGTTGCCCGGTGTCGTGGTTGTTTGTGTGCGTAGCGCGGTGGTGGGAATGGTTGGGACATGTTGCCCGGTAGCGTGGGTGGTTGGGACACGTTGTCCGGTAGTATGCAGTTGGGACGCGTTGCCCGGTGGTATGCATGGTTGGGCATGTTGCCCGATAGTGTGGGATGTTGGGGCACGTTTCCCGGTGGTGTGTGCGCATCGGGCCCGTTGCCCGATCCAACGGGTCGTTTGGTCGTGATGCCAGACAGGATGTTGGATCGCGAGGGATGGGAGGGAAGGAAGGAAGGGGGGGGGGGGGGGGGGGGGGGGGGGAAAGGGAGGGTAGTACTTATGAGTAGTCGGACCTGTTGATTGTATGGGGGACATACCTGTAGCGCTACTGCTAGCTCTTGAATCCTAAATTGTTTGAAGACTTCTTCATGCGCTTCGTCGAGGAGGGGCTGATTGATTCTCGCTAGAGACCAGCTGTTAGAGCTACCCACTGAGAGGTGCCAGCGGCGCCTTTGTTGAGCTTGGTATAGTAGCAGCGCCCGTTGCTTGTGTGTATCAAAGGCGTGGCGCCAGCGATGGTTCTGCAGTGCAGACCAGAAGGCTATATGCATGTCTATCCGGTCCTCTGGCCAATCATTCTCCTTCATGGAGACTATCATACGAGGGGCTGCCTCGTTGAATTGCTCCCAGGTCAGGTTGTCATCCTTTATCACTTGGGCTTTAGGGTCTCGGGCCGCGCCAGCTGGAATCCACTTGTGCGATCCGTCTGCTGAAGTTATCATGACAAGGGCATCTGCATCAGCGGCGAAAGATGAGCATGACGCTTCTTCCAATCCGGTGTTGGTGAAATAGAAGAGTTCGCAGTATTCGCCCGTCTTCATCTTCCGAACTGCGTATTGGGAAGGGAGGATGACTGGGTTGGAAGGTACGTCAACATCGCGAATCGGGGCATATTTGGACTTATTCTTCTTTCGCTCCTCTGATATGGCTGCTTCTTGATCTTCGATAGCAGCCTGGCGACGCTCAGCTTCTTCTTCCGCTGCTCTTCTGCGATTTTCCTCGGCTGCTTGTGCTTCCTCTGCCAATCTGGCTTCCCAGCGCCGTCTATCAGCTTGGTTTTGCGTGTGCCATAGACCAGCTAACAACTCGGCTGCCTGTTCTTCGTCTACCGTGTCGCTGGTGAGGTGCGCTCGAGCCGCAGCATACTCTTCTGTTCTGAAATCCGGGAGAACTGCTAAGTTGGGATCTTCGGCTAGGAGAGGCATGTGCTGAAAGCCTTGGGTCTTTGCGAAAGAGTGACGAAAGGAGAGAAAAACGGACGCGCAGGTCTACTGCGCTATACGACTGACGTTCGATCTACTTGGGAGAGGACAAGGGGAGGTGCGCCACTCTGCTTACTCAATCATAGACTAACTTCTGCGCGTGCCTCGTGCCTCGGCAAACGCAGAATACCAATCATGAAAGTCTGTAAAATATTGGTTTATTTTTTCATCTGCCATGACTTCACCTGCTCTAACGTTTTCGATTGTATAGCAGCCTAGGATCACTTTAGAAAGGCGAATGTTGCCATGTTCTCCGCCGTCCGGATAAACTATGAGAATGGACAAATTGTGTGACTTTTGCTACGGATGGATCATTGTAGTCAAGTCGTGCCTTCTTTTTCAAGCGACGGACCGGACATCGTGCTGGCAGTGGATCAGAATTGGGAACAGGTATGATATGCAAGGCGCATAACGCTTATAAAGACTGAGAGACTTTATTGTTTCTTCACAGTAAACTGTACCATGGCCCATGCAGAGCTTGACCGTCTGCAAACATGTTTGAACTTTGCACTTGACACACTCCGCAAGGAGATGGACAACTCTCAGCTGCCTCCCCTGAGCCAACAAAGCTCAGTAGAACACCCATTGGACAACTCAACAACATACTTACCTAGTACGGGGTTGTTTGAAGCTCGCCGTCTCTCTTTAGGTACGTCATATTTGCTCTACATGTACCAACGCATGGCCCTAATTATCCATCAGCATGTCTGGTTGGTTACTAACTGAGCCCTACTTTTTATTCATCTGAGTACCTCTTCTAGGGAGAGCTGAAGAACCTGATTCAGTCGCCTTTGGATAAGTGCATGGAAGAGAGGTTCGCAGTATATGGTGTTGCCTGCACCGACACCCTCATAAAGACCGGCATCGTCGACTACCTGTCCGATGTGCCAAACCCTTCCCAAGGTGTCCCAGCTGCCGAACTGGCCTCAAAATTTGAACTTGATTTTAAAAAACTCGTTCCTATTCTCCGCTGCTGTGCAGCCAGCGGTTGGATCAGGGAAACTCGTGATTCTTCATTTGCTTTGAACAGATGCTCGCGCACTTTCATTGAAGGTAACGCTGGCCGGAGATTGAACTTTTCGTATGTTTTCACTGCATCAGCGCTTTTCAAGGCTAAATATCGAACAGTATGCCTGGGTTTATGGCTATGATAGAAACTATACCACACTGGGTGATGGAATCAGATTGGAAACTATCGCGTTCTCCAGTGCAGACTGCTTTTCAAATCGCGTTCAACACACCCTTGTTAGCATTCTCTTGGATTGAGGAAAATCCAGATGTCCTCGTTCCGATTGCGGATCATCTTCAAGTCAGTCGTTCTGTGAGAGAATTACAGCGCACTTATCGGACTTTTACTGTTCTAGGTCTTTGGTGATATGTCTACGCCGAGTATCGTGGCAGACTACCCGTGGGAACAGTTGCAAACCCCCGTCATCGTTGACTGTGGAGGGGGCGAGGGCGGTCTAATTTCGTCCATTCTAGATGCGTATGTTGTCATACGTATCCATCTTCCAGAGTTCTCTCAATCATGACAGGCATCCTTCCTTCCGAGCTATTGTGCAAGACATGGAGAATGTAGTCGCACTGACAAGTTCGATTATGGAAGAACGCCGCCCTCGTGACATTGAAAATGGTGTACTCAAGGTGGAAGCCCACGACTTTTTCCAGCCTCAGCCTCGGATCGGAAACGAATATAGCTTTATCTTGCGCCATATAATGTGAGTATTCGTCCCCCTTACCCTGAATTTCTCACACCAGTCTTGCGCCAAAGGCATGATTGGCCAGACAAAGAAGCGGTCAGCGTAGCACACCCTACTCCAATAACATATCTGACTTTGCCTTAGGCAACGATACTGGGAAATGTAGCCCGTGCGCTGGGTCCCAAGGTCAATAGCCAAATTCACAGTCCAATGTACTACATCTGATGCATCTCATAGTCCAAGATACTCATTATCGATATGGTCGCTGTCCCGAACATAGATTCAGCTGCCACAACGAACGTCAAATCCTTAATGCTCGATAGCGGAGCTAAAGGTCCCGACTACAGGATTCCATCGCACTTCGGTTCAGCATCTAGAATCGTAAGTGGCTCCTCTGTGCACATGCTGACCGTGATAAACGGTTGTGAGAGGTCTTTGGTGCGTGCAGAACAAAATTTGATGATGCGTTACTGAATAGTAAACAGCATGAGTGGGAGAAATTAGTGAAGGGGTGCGGGCTCCGTATCACGAACGTTTACCCACTGCGAGCTCACACTTCCATCATTGAATGTGCACTTGATACACGAGCATTGCTGTAAAAGAATCCCGGAGTAATGAACACATCGAGATTTCACGCGTCAAATGTTCTCCCTCAAGGCGGATTGCCATACAAATTAGATAGTAAAGTCGCCTTTTGCGAAAGCCTTCGCGTGACCCTTGAGCTTGACAAGACCTTCATCCTGATCCCAAGTCACCCACAAATCTCCTCCACGCGGGCTCACCTGACGAACGTACATCTCCTCCTGATTCTTCTTTCCGAGTCGAGTCGCCCAGTAAGGTACGAGTAACGTGTGCGCGCTTCCACAGACAGGATCTTCAGGGATACCTGCTACAGGTGCAAACATACGCGAGACGAAGACCTGATCAGCGTCAGGCGTAACGTTTGTGATGATATTGACACTATAAGAAGTTTTGCGCTACTCATACATATTTTAGATGATGGTCCACTTATGGAGAATTGTGTGCTTACCAGAACATTGATGTCTAGTTTCATATCGCCTACGTTTTCATCTGGACCAACGACGATCATCAGATAATTGTCCATCTCGCCTTCGCCTTTAGCAGCATACTCCACCTGTACATTCCTACCGGCGGCTTCACTGATTACACTTGTAATCCTCTCCATCTCCACGTCCGGAATCGTGACGACTGGAGTTGCAGGAAGCGCGATCTCATACTTTTCCTCCTCAGACCCGCTCTCTATGATGCAGCATGCAGAAATAATCTTTCCTGCCTTCGTGCGCAGCTTCGTTTCTGCACCCGATTGACCAAGGGATGGCAGAGCGTTCGTACATAGTGCCTTGACTGCAGCCAACATCGCATGTCCACAGATAAATGGCTCAAAGGTCCCGGTATGGAAGCGGACGTCAAGGAGCGTGGGATCATCTGGAGATGGCGAGAGGAAAATTGACATGGGCTGCGCGAATGCGAGACTGACTTTAGCCATGGTTTCTTCGCTGAATGTTTGGGGTTGGGAAAAAGAGCTGGGTGGGAGAGCGATGATCACAGCTGGATTACCCCCGAAGGATGTACGCGTGAATGCATTTATGATGACGTAGGGATAGGTGGGCATGCTGTCTTTTACGAGGATATAGTGATCTGTCGATTGAGCGGGCTTGATGACTTTTATAATGATAAGCGCGCTGCCGGGAGACACATGACTCGAGTCATTTCACTCGAGTCAGACCATTAGAGGAAGACCGTCTTAATAATGGCACGACACGAATTATCCAGGCATTTGTCATCGCGTGCATCAAACTGAATGATCGTTGGCTGAGAAGTTGGGATAGAGATCGTGCCGCAGTCTGCGCTGTATGTGCCGGTTGGACATATGTAGATTCAGATGACTTGTTGGGTTTGAAATCTATAGGAGGGTCAAATCGCAGATGAACTTAGATACCTTAGGGAGTTGAAGCTGCGAAGAGAGAAGCTAATCTATAACATGCAGTACAGTACTCGTAGGTAGCCACGATCACTATACAAGGGTGGGATCCACTATGTACTACTTCGAGGAAAGGAATAAGGGCAACGTATTCTGGTCATTGATGACTCGATCATTTTGTCCTTTTCGACGAGTTGCCGGTAAAGGTTTTGGACACTATCCAAAACTGATTGCAGTTCTGAGATCTCATGACAAAATTGTAGCCGACTGCTGCTGGCGTTGAGGCTTTAACCTTTGAGCTTGCATGATAAGGATTGGGGTTAGTGGCTCTGGAACATGGGTCTTCAAGGTCTGCTCATGGCCAATAACACGTCAGATACGAAAACCTGAACATACAGTTAGTTGTGAACGTAGCTAAAGCGATTGGTCACTATTTACCCTGGGCACTTGCTATGTGCCAATTTGATCTATGTCCGAAGCCATGGCGAAAATTACGTCTGAATCCATTGTCTGCATGTTGCAAGTCAGTCAAGAAATTATGTTCGAGGAAATTTGAAGATGGAGTTCGGAACTTCACGGCAATGATTGTTGTTTGTTTTTGTTGAATTCTAAAGCAACCATGGACACTCCTTTTTCATTAGCTATACCGGGGAGTCCCTGATAGCGACATCGAGAACGCGCATCGTGAATGGGAGTTGCGAGATAGATCGTGCCATATCTGGAATGTTAGGACCATCCATCCCTATGATGACGAGCTCTCGAAGTGCTGACACATCTTTTAACAAAAGTTGTGCACATGCGATAAGAGATCAATATCGATAAGTCTTCATTGGTAGCATATGATAGTTATAACACAGAGTTTACAGAATCATACAACTGTTTGATAGCTGTCCCAACTTATTCCCCATCACCGATGTATAAGATCTCCGCATCTTCGTCTAAAGATACAGCTCCTTTTTTACGCCTTGCGTGGTAGCCTTTTGATACATATGTAAAGGCGATACCCAAAAACCCGAGCAGGTACCGTGGCGCAGATGCCAACACAGTAAGCATGCTAGGACCTGACTCAGGCAAATCATCATCTTCAGGTAATCTAATCGCCCTGCGTATTAACAATGAGCATAGAACACGCATATATCAAGTGAATGTCACTCACCCTCTCGCCATTTTACTCTTGTTGTACCACCACCATGCAGCAACAACAACAAGCGCTGTGATCGCAAAGGGGAACAGAATCGCCATAATCCAGAACATCGTGTCGTGGCCGGAAATGTGGTCGGGAACTTGAATGCCAGGGCACAGGTGTTGCGTGCCTCGGTCTATGCGGTTGCCGCCCTCACAAGTGGAATAAAGTACCTTGCGGTACGCCGTGCGCTCATACCAATAGTCTTCTCCGTTGCGACATGAATCATCTGACGTTCGTGGACTCGTCCCCGGCACAAGAACGCATTCGCCGTCTCCGTTGCGGACATGGTTGAATTCGCTGTTTTTCGTGCCCAGATTGAGATCAGCTCTGAGCAGGTGGTATCACACCCGTGACTCACCACTCAAAGTCCTCCGGCATGCATGCACAGTTCTTCACAACGTTGTCTATCGCCCTGGGCGTGTCTCCAACAACACAGTTCACATTCCGTTTGCGGCGATGGTAGAGTGTCTGTATATGATATGGGTGACAAAGAAAAAACTTGAGTTCGTGTGACTCACCTGTCGACCGAACAAGCAAAGTGAGTCTCTTTCCTCGCTGGGGCTCCACAGCTCAAAGTCATCATATCCAGGTTTTTTCACGTCCACGAGGCCTGAAAGATTGGATTCGACGTCAATCATCGAGCACAAGAGCAGCCTACTCACATTTTCTACACATGAGAGATGAGAAATCTAAGTGCACGATCACCGAGCCAGCCCTCCCAGGATACTGACCCAGGAGCATAAACTTCTGACTTGTATCCTCCGGCACTGTCATGATATCCCTCACTCTGATCTTATCAGTTGTGAATTTGAATTTTAGCCAACTGAGTCCCTGGTCTTTCGTAAACAAGACGTGGTCTGTCGGCTCCTCATCGTTCACGATCACGATAACAGAGCCTGAGTCACCAAACTTCCACAGATGTGCGCCTCTGTGCACTTCTTCCCATGTGAACCCGCCATCCCGGGATAGAAACGTATTGCTCTCGGTGTAGGGGGCAAGTGTGTCGCCCACATTCCCAACTGCCATCACGACACCGACGACGGAAGGGCTACTGTATGTTGCTCGGGCGTGGAAGCGCTCTGTGAATCCGTGGACATGGAGTGCACAGGCCTAGATACGACGGCTATATTAGCCAGATGATGGGTAAAAGATGCTTGCGTACCAATGATGATGAACAAGAGTACTTCTGACCCAGCGAATCTACTGAAGGGGCTAGAAGCGCCTTCCAAGTGCCACCTGATGCAGCAACCATCAACAAGCGGCAAAAGATAATCAGCATACAAAGCATACCATCATTATGTGTGATCCTCGTTCGCAGTCTCTTACGTCCCGTACGTGCAGCCTCTGCAGGATTGGCCACCACATTGACCATCGCAATACCATTCAAACCTGCAAATTTTTCAAAGTCGACGAAGCCACCATTGTTCCTGTTCACGTTCTCAATGGACAGCCCAAAATGAGTTCCATTAGAGTTGGATTTGAGGATGTTGCCCCATGGCGTTGGCACTTCATTCATGGTCATGTGTAGGAAGATGGATTTAGTGCTTGACTCAAGGACAGTGTATGCCTAGAAAATATCATGAGCAATTCCAGCGTTTGTAGAGTTGGGGCAATGCTGCCTACGTGAGAATCTGGATGCATGCCAGGAGGGAAGCTCCCAGAAGTAAACGTCCGTCCATCAAGTGAGACCTGGAGGTTAAGCGTGCTTCTCATCGGGAGGTACTGCAAGTACACAACCAGTCGATCAACAGCGCACGCACAAGACAACAAAAAAACTCACCTCAGCCACGATCAAAAACTCTGAAAGCTTGGTGAACCCTACGACATGGTCAAACAGCTTCGTCTTCGTCGCAAAATAACCCGTCCCAGACACAAGCTGCAATGCATTCTCTCTCCCGAAAAACACTTGCGAGCCCTGCTTGTTCTCATATGACTCGCATAGGATCTTAGATGAATCGATCCGCAACTCCTCGTCATGTGCCCAGTCACAGTTAACGACGTAGTCCTCCACCAACTGCCAACTCCGCCCATTATTCCACGTGTACTGGGCCTGCGCGTGACAGTTTTCATATCCCGATTGGCAGCCTACATTACCGGTCCAGATGAGATAGTCAGATTTGGTCTGGAAGCGGAGCACCTGGGCCCCGAAGGTATTGGGAGGTGAAGGCGCTTCGAAGAAGAACCAGTGGCGGCCTGTGTCTGGTGTATAGTAGAACTTCTTGGAGTTGGTAATAAGGTATGCGCGCTCGTTGCTGTGCGTGTGCATATAGAACGCCAGGAAACGTTCCTCTGGAAACCTTTGTTCCCATGTGTAACCCTCGTTGCTAGATTGCCATATTGTGAAGTCGGCAAGACGGATGAGGACTGTCTATGGAAGTAGACGTGAGCTGAGGTATTGAAATGGTATGATATGCAGGACGCTCACCTTCGAGTCCTTGAAAAACTCGCTCTGCACAATATCACTAGGGAATGAATGCTACAATATCGTAAGTTTCGATACTGGGAAGAAAAGTGAGAACAGAAACATACGATCTGGTGAACGATCGCTCCTTCGTCAGGTTCAGCTGCAAGTGACGCATGAGCCACAGACCCTCCATCGCTTCCAGAGAGCTCTCCTCCAGAACAATCTTTGAATATGGATTCATCCATGCAAGAGTCACCTTCACACTTGTTTCCAAGGATCTTGTCGATGGACAATCTGGCAGGTCCATTGTCGAAGTAGGTCATGGCATGTTCTGGGTGAGCAGCAAATACAACACCAAAATAAAGAAATGCAAAGGTTGACCACACGAAAGCGACTGTCCTGTGCCAGGGAACCATGCAGGACCTTGTGAATAAAGAAATGTGTAGTCCACCGTCCACCGTTCCTCAGAGCCAGTAGATTAGTGATTGAAAGCAGTGTCTGTCAATCACATCAGCTCGTGCAAGAGAGCAATGAGAAATACAAGCTCATCGTCCGCTCACACTACCTATGAGATTCACTGCCAATACGAAACGCAAACTGGTGGGTAGCTGATGAGGGAGTGGAAGGTTCAACGGGGAGGCTTCAATTGAGGGAAATCGGAGGCGCAGCTTCAAGTTAGAATGTAGTGTGTCCGTGTATATAAAGTCCTGTCATGGGAGACGCCGCCCACCCCCATCAGATGCCTACTATCGCGACAACCGTCAAGTTCGCATAATCTCAACAGAATCCCACACAACTTGAAGAATGCCAACTTGATAAGCAGTTTGATTTGCGGTTGGTGCCACGTCAGACTGAACCATAGGTACTTGAATCAAGAGTCCACAAGGAAGAAGCTTGAGTATGGTAGTATGATGAATTCAGCTGTGAACGAGTCTTGAAGAAGTCTCTCCCTCGTAGTCAGACCAAAAGAGACTCTTCTATGTGAGCATGTTTACGTAATATTACGTACCTAGAACGTGTGAAATTCAGTTCTGATTCGGCTTCCTCCAAACACCTAAGTACCCGGCCTCCTCCAGAAGATACAAGCCAATTCAAAAGTTAAAACCCATGACTCAACACCCGCTACGAATGGAGTAACCTCATCCAGCACACGTCCCCCTCCCTCAGCGAAAATTGCACTCAGCCCGTTCAACAGTAGTAAACTAACTACCAATTCCACCAAAGTCAAGGATCACACTCCCTCTGCTCCAGCATCCATGTGGTATTTTCTGATTAGCCCTCCGGGGAAGTGCGGCAAGATACTTCCAGCAAATGCAATAGCTGAGGTGAGTGTGCCTGCCAGTAAACTCGTCTTCCCTGCTTTTTCCAAAGCCATCTTCTTACAGCATGATCTTTGAAGAGCAACTCACTCCATCGGAAAGATGAAGACATGGTGCGCACACCCTCTACCCTTCATCTCAATGTATATCACATTTCTATCCTAACAGTCAGAATCTTCCCCACGTATCATGGACATACTAATCAGAGCTAGATGTACTTGGTTCCTGTAGATTTTTTTATGTGATTGCCGCTCTGAATAATCCCAACATGATCAACCCAGCTGTGATTTCGACACTATGTTGACTTACCAGGCGGCGCACGGTGCAATTCGCTCATGAAACCAGAGCCCGAGACGATTGTGCAAGGTGCGGAGCACATCGTGCAGGAGAAATGCGACGTGTAGCTCCCTTTCCTATACCTGTTCATACACACCCTTACTATACCCCAATAACTTCATCGTACAGAGTTTAGTCTATGTGCGGATGACCACATCAAACGTGATGACTCACGATCGAGAGCCAACCAAGGTACGTTTCTGCAGCAAAATGTGAAGCTTAGTATCAGTAATAAGGGAATATCATTTAGATGCGAAGTTGAGAGCGCAAATACATGATAAATTTGACATCCAACAAGATAAAGAGCCAAACCGCATGAAAACCCAGACAGCATGAAGGATGACGGAACATATCGAGTGCGAATCTGAGCTGCGATTGGCATGAAACCTCTAATAGTTTGCAAATAACTGACGCTGTTGTAGACATAGTAAGGTCCAATCGCAGATGAAGAAAGGTAGATGAAGCTGCGAGGAGTACCAGTGCTAGCAGAGTCTTAATGACATATAGCAGTACGACTGGGATCTCGGACTACTACTTTGAGGGAAGGAAGAAGGGCAACGTATTCCACTCGTTCCTTCACAGTCGTAATGACTATACCGCCGAAACCCAGGCTCTCCAGGGGACACGCTGACCTTACCAAAAACGTCTTGAACTCCTCATGGGGCCACATTGATGTATTCCAAACATCAAGTACGCGTAAATTGGGGAGCGAGAGAGCACTGAACATGCCTTGTAAGGGGTCTCTGGATATCCAAGGATTGCCGTAGAGATGCAAGGATTCAAGCTTGGCGTGCTTGAACGGTTTCAAGGATTTTTGTTTGAAGAATCCCATATGATTCGTTAATGACAAGAGGTTGGGACATAAACGGAGCAGATGGAGGAATCCGTACTGTGTATCTATGGAGATCTCGACTTTTATTAGATGGGCCCATAAGGGAGCGAAAGAAGATAGCAGGTTGAATGTGATATGATTTGGAATGATGAGTTCCTGAAGTGCCGAGAAATCTTTGAATACACATTCAGGTCGCTCCACTTGTTGAAAATCGATATCAAGAGAAGAGATTTGATGGATGTAAGGCTGGAGAAGGTTTCGTAGTAGTGAGGTCCAGTTATCGTAGCAGCGGAGTGACAGCGAGAGCGGACGTCCTAGGGTTCGCTTGAGCCACGCGTCATAGCAGGATGCTCTTTTCTGCCAGTCATTATGCTCGATTGCCAAACGCAGCCTGCACCATAGACTTGGCGTGCCCGCAGCAACCTCCCTCCATCGTCGGCAAATTCTAGTCAACAGGATGGGGGCAAGCCTTGATGCGGGCGACAGATACTTGTCTTCCGGGAGACAGGAAATAAAAATGTGGGATAGGATTTCAGTTGGCAAGCGCCACAAAGCCGATCTGAGTCTCTCGTGTGAGTGAATGGACTCGATTATCTTGTTTTTCTTTTCGACGAGTTGTTGGCGAAGGTTTTGGATACCATCCATAATCGTTTCCAGGTCTGAGATCTCGTGCAAAACTGTATATAACTGCTGCTGGCGTTCGGTGATGATGGTGTTGATGCTCTGGTCTTCGAGCTCGATCGCACAATGATTAGGATTGAAAAATGCGGCTCGGGAGTACGGGGTCTCTAGGTCCAGCATCTATTATTTTTTAATAACGCATCGAATACATACAGATAGACATCGACATACAGTTGTTTGTGAATGTAGCTGGAGTCGTTGATTATCAGTTGCAGTGATATAATTAAAATTTCGGCACTCACCATGTTCTGCATCGTAGAAATGATGTCCGAAATCGCGGATATATTTGCATTCCAGCTGACTGTCTGCATGTCGTTTGCAAGTAATTTCTGCCCAAAGCACTAGATGTCGATGATCGCCGATGATATCGATAATACCTGGCGATGTTGTTTGGTTCTGTTGAATTCCAAAGCCTTTGGCACTAACCGCACCTTTTATTGTGGCCGCGGCGATCGGATATGACTCACATAATGAAATGATATTCAGCATCGATGTCGCCACAGAATTACCGTCACTTTCCTGCATGTTGAATCTTACGGTCAATATTAATGGGCCTGAATTCGGGACGATGTTGAAATTTTAAAATTTGAAATATTGATCACATGCGCGTTCAGAAGTCTAGTCCTTCATTTGAGCACTGGCGCTGACTGCGATAGGTAACTTCTGGAAGCCACCTGTATCATCATGGACGTCATGTACGCGTCATGAACGTCATTGTATGTATTACGGATGTGTATATATAACTGCTGGTCAGAGTCGCTCAGACCTCTGCAGCAAACACATCTAACATCTCAACATCTACCATACTATCATGTCTCTAGTGACACTTTACGACCCCTTCACTGAGTTCGACAACCTGTTTGACGATGCTTTCAATGCTCGTTTCCGTCCCTCTTCTATCACACATGGTCATGGTAATACTCCCTTGGCTCGTCGTCGTGATCAGGCCTTTCCCAAGTAAGTATGATATTGCCTCTAATCCATTAAATACTCAAATAGCGCTGGACCGCACCAACACAGAATGGACCTGCACGAAAATGCTGAGACCAAGACAGTGACCGCGACATTTGAACTTCCTGGTATCAAACAACAGGATGTCAATATCGAGGTCCACGGAAACCGCCTGACTATATCCGGGGAGTCGAAACGTTCGGAGAACTATGACAAGGGTGGCTATGCGGTACAGGAGCGCTCGTGTGGCAAGTTCTCCAGAACCCTTCAGATTCCTCAGGGAATCAAGGTGAGTGTACCAACAATCTAAGTTCCGTGTAGCGATTTGGTGCTTACGGTTATCGTGTCGTCTAGGCTGAAGATGTCCACGCAAAGATGGAGGATGGATTACTCACTGTGTGTTTCCCGAAGGCAGGACCGGACCAGCAACCCCAGCGCGTTCTGATCGCGTGAAGACGCAGTGGTATCTGCCTGATCCCACAAATATATCATTAGCGTATTGTCAAAGTGGAAAGGAATTCGAGTTTCTGAAACAATAATGTATCTGTATGACAGTGAATACTAGGCCACCCTGTTATTTTTTTCGGATCAAAGCCTTATTCCATGACCGCTTCGAATTCGAACAGCAAATGACTGTGGGTACCACGACGTAACAGAAGCGCCACTCCCAATCATGATAGTGTACCAACAAGTGTCGAGCATATCAGGCATCCTATGCTATTTGACACATGCACACGCTCCTAGAAAGCAAATACAGTCAACGTGGATTCCGTGTTGTAGTGTGCTATGAGCTTAGTGTGATATTCGCAAACACGATCAAGCATGGCCCCAGCGCAAACATCTGGACGAGTGAGAATATTCGTTAAGGATAGATCTGAGTTCCGATGGACTATATAAGTGATGCGAACGCAGAGGTCAGCGACAGATCGACACACCGTTGAAGATTGTGGGGGATGAAGAACTGTGGTGGAAGCAAGAAGTAGCAACAAAGCTAGCATGCATGATTCGCAAAACATCATTGCAAAAAAGAGCGTCACATCAAATTCACATTATAAGCTCACCTCACAAAGTAAAGCACGTGAGTTTTTATTAGCGAAACGATTTATAACCCATCCTGTTGATGGTTATGATTCGGAAAAGTGTTTCACAGCAATCCAGCCTGCGAAACACAGCGAGATGCTCTCCCATGCAGTGGTGAGTGCCCCAAGTCACGGTAACCTCTGTGGAGGTGGGCTTGGAGGTAGGTTACTACATACGATGAAACTTACCTTGAAAGACCTTTGGCTTTTCCAAGTGGTACCAAGAGCGTAGAAGCATATATACTAACATGTCATCAAGAATACCTTGAAGCAAACATGTCAGAGGTGTCCTGGGGTCTTGACCAGGGTGTTCGGACTCTTTTCAGAGGGAACCGAGCTAGCTCGAGGTCATAACAGGGTGCTACAAACTCGTGGAGAAATTTGGGGGTTCATGATGCCTTTGCTTTGCACGCCAGCTCTTTCTTATCGAATTTCGTCCCCAGACTCATCTCTTAGGTATTATCGTTGTCACAGCAGTTCTTTCACACACACTGAGACTTGTCTCTTACTTCCTACTTCTAAGAGTTTGAACACTGGATGTTTCGTTTTACCGCCAAATTTTTTCCAAGATTTGTTGAGTCAGTCACCGCGCCAAGGATCTTTAGTCTGCGACCCTCTATCTTGACTCGTCGCCGTAATCAGGTGTTTCCTAGGTTAGCATAATATTGTCTCCAATGTATTAAACACTCAAATGGCGCTCAATCACACCAACACAGAATGGACCTGCTTGAGAACGCCGAAACCAAGACAGTGACCGCGACATTCGAGCTTCCCGGTATGAAACAACAGGATGTCAACATCGAGGTCAACGGAAACTGCTTGACCATATCCGGAGAGTCGAAACGGTCGGAGAATCATGACAAGGGCGGCTATACAGTGCAGGAGCGCTCGTATGGCAAGTTCTCCAGGACCCTTCAGATTCCTCAGGGAATGAAGGTGAGTACACTAATTATCTAATTTACGTGTAATGATTTGGTACTTACTGTCACCGTATCGTCCAGGCCGAGGATGTCCACGCAAGGATGAAGAATGGATTACTCACTGTATGTTACCCGAAGGCTAAACCGGGCCAGCAACCCCATCGGGTTACGATCAATTGAAGACAGGTGAAGGCGTGGTGGCATCTGCTTAATCCCACCTGCAGTCGTTTCACACATGCATCATCAGCATACCGTGAAAGTGGAAAAGGGATACGAGCCATTGAACCAATAATGTATTTGTACGATAGTGAGTACCTGGCCTGCCTGATATTTTTTCGAATCAAAGCTTTGTTTGAATCATGGCGTGCAATTAGGCGCATAGAATTGTATGCCATGATAGAAAACAAATGCGCTTGAGCTCGAGTTGCGAGACGTTCTATCCGATTTTAGCTTACACCTTGGCCCAGCTTCGTGTTGAGGATACAATTTTTGATTTCTAGATTGTTCTGCATCCTGTGCCACGATAACTTGTCGCTCTACTCTGAGTCGTATTGACCAATCATCGAGCTTCAGGCTGAGACGCCGAACTAGTCGTAAAGCGCGACGAACAGCCCAAGTTTCCGAGTCGTTGAATAAAATGGGCGATATGGTCCCCCAGATGCGGCAGATCCTCCCGGCGACATGTAGTCTTCCTCGCACTTGACATTCTCGTCCTAGCTTTGTTCACCCGCTCAGTATGTACAATGAATCACCACCATGACATCTTCGGGCCCGGGCCCTCGATATCACACGCTAGGAGACAAAGCATCAAACTCAAGATAGACTTTGTGGTATGCAAGTACATTTGATGGCTTTATGCTTTATTTGAAGCGAAAAATACAACCATTGCAAGATCTATTGGATCTAGCGCAAAACGGTGAAATCAGTCAGTAATAAGACCCACTACAAAGGTAGCAGGAATTATATAAGTACTCTTTTTGATATGACAAGACCTAGACAATTCGCGTGTATTACTAAGGCACGGAGTCATCTTTGAACCATGGCCAGCCCAACCCACAGACCAGACAATGTGGGACAAAATGAAGCGACTAAAGTTACTTTGTGCAATCTGTCCGACCATCAAAATCAAATTGGAGGCCAGACGGTGGTAGTATGAATTCCACATCTAACGGTGTTGGCGCCGTTGCGGCAATATTGTACATTTCATTGACAAACAATTTCACCTATGAGCGTGAAAAGTGAGGTAAATACGAGCCATGATGCATGAGGTCTGGTTATGGTTATACATCTGCTATGAAGGAAGCGGGACAGTACTAGCAACGGAGTCTGAGAGCATAAGGGGTCAAGAAAAACACTACGTGAGTTCGAATTTGACGACAATGATATGAAACCAGGTCATTTGCCTGTGATCTCACCCCAGTACAGGGAGCGGATATGGATTCTTCATAAGGCGTTTGTTCTTCTTGTTCAGCTTCATCAAACTCCCCAGATACCCGAAGATGTTTCCGCGAATCGCAGCATCATGCAGCGCTAGCGGATTCGCATTATGGCGCTCAAAAAATGACCTATAAATTTTCTTCAGCGCCTGTATCTCGGCATCATTCCTGCAATTCATGAACCCATAATCGCATGCAATAGAATTCTCCATCCTAGCCTCCGGATGTGTATTAGTCTGGATGACAAATTGCTTGAGGACCCAGACAGACTTGCGCATACGGTAGTTTTGCAAGGCGTCCGCAAGGTAGCGAATATCCACCTCAATTCCATTCTTGTGGAAGAGATCGAGAATACGCGCAGAGCGGAAGGCGTTATAGAATTCGTCGAATGTGCATTTTTTAATGAGCACTTGATAACGTTCGCCTAGATACCTTTCCTCCTCTTTGCAAGCGCATGAGCAGAAACCGAAGGAAATCCAGAGGTCATCGAATGGTGCAGGGTGTTGTTTGCTCAAGAGCATCATATAGAACAGATGACATAATTGCCTGTCTTGAGGCATGCTAGTTATGCGGGCTCGTATGTCCGCAGGCAAATCTGTTTCTGAGCCTCCAGTAAAGCGCCATGCGTGCAGAACCATGGCATCCCCTTTTTCATTTGACTGGCTATCAGCAGCAGCAGACGGATCAAGAATGTGCTGGTTCTGCAAGAACCAAGGGAAGTAACCGCCTCTGGATTCGGCGGGAATCTTGTAGTATGCTACTTTGATCTCTTCTACAAGTACGCCCCTGACCCGCCAATCATTGATGGTCTGGGGTGGAATTCCCATGCGTCCCGGGTGCATCAACCCTGAAAATGAGACACGCATTAGGGGCAGTGTGATGATAGTTTCAGGGACTCGATCGACTCAGTCGACTTCATATGTACATACCGATATACAAGCCAAGAAGCATGGACCTGTTCTCCACCGTTAATGCACGTTCAAACCCATAATCCTTGCAGGTCTGTGGATCTTGCGGGAAAAGGTCGTTTCTGACAGCAAGCGCTAGATGGTCTGCGGTGGTGATGGAGCGATGGCTTTTCCAGGTAAAGATATGCGGTACTACCCACATCATCAAAAGTCCAAAAAGTAGATATGGTAACCTAGGGTAAGCTCGTGTGATGACGTGCCACAACATGTCCATCATGGTGGCCAGGTAGTAACAGCTTGAAGGACTGAGCAAATTGACGGTTGCGCACAACCTTGGAGCTAGTACGGTATATATACGTAAGTTGCTTACCTGAATCCCGATCAAAATTCATCAAATTTACAACCATGCTGAGCTTGCGCTCATGCAGTCACGACTCGCGATGGAGCGCGCGGTGCATCCGTGACTATATCTGCACGTGGCGAGCCAAGCAAGAAGCGGTGAAGATCACTACACTACGACAAAGCCCAGAAGACGCTAAATGGCCGACTAAACTGCGGTGCTATGCGGCTGTCAGTGCTACCTGCTCCTACCCCCGGGGTCCCAACTTCTATCCCATGGGTTTGAGTAAAGTACGTCTTCAGCCCTCTTTAGCCCCACCCCCATATACGTTTCTCTAATAGTATCACCCTCCTCGTGCACTCTCGCTCTAGAAGCTCAGAGTAGTCGCGTACAAATGTGTATCGATAAATTTGAGTCCCATTGCCAGACTAATAGGGTGTTCACGACCTCCAGCAGACGGTAATCATGTAGAGGACAGCATCTCTCCTCTCATTACAACAAGATTCCGGGGTCAAGGGAGAGATACAGATCGAGTCTGCACCTTGTTGTGATGACAGGCGAGCGAACGGAGAGAGAGTTAGAAACACAAGGTATACCACGCTTTTCGTCAGTTAAGACTGACGTACTACAGGAATGCGCTACTTACATCTCAGTTTCGTTACAAGAACTGAGATGTTCGTTCGCTATGGCTCTCGACTTTATAGTAGGTAAGTAAGGAACGAAAATAAGAGAAAACCGACGTCATGATATATTTCAGGACGCAGACCGACGTCAGCGCGCCGTTGCCCATTGGTGGCCATTTTTAGCTTGCACTTGAACCCCTATCCCCCGCTCGTACCTATTTCAGATCGTTCGGCCTCAACACTCTGCTTTATCGGATCGCTCGGAATTCAGCACACCTTGCCTCAGTGACATTTAGGTGATCACTGTGAGATATGATCCTCTGATATCATGCACGGATCCTAATCAAAACAAGTCCACCATCTTCTCCTCATTGCCAGCGTTTCGAGGATCGCCGACATCGTATAGTAAAGCAAGCTACAGGTGACGTTGTTTGGACTCAGTGTGTACAATGAGTCACCACCATGTCATCTTCGGGCCCGGGCCCTCGATATCACACGCTAGGAGGCGAAGCATCAAACTCAAGATAAACCTTGTTGTGTCTGCAATAACGTAGGTATTGTGCCGTCATTACAGGCTTGGCGTTACATCCACGATGTACCTCGCCGTGGCAACATTGACCCTCAAGGGCAAAAGATAATCACTTAGGGTAAGTGTCCTCCGACACTATCAGTATCGTCGATTATCTATTGATCCTGCTCGAAATGAGTCTAGCATCTTCTCATCACGGACATTAGGTTAATAATGAATATCACGGCAGGCCAGTGTGACACCTCTATCAAGAGTGCGATTAGGTTAGCGAAGAATATGCCACTAGGGGCGAGGAGTTCATGGTTAAACACAATCCCGGGCAACTCGTCCCCGGATGCGAATGGAACATCTCACCACCAGGTAGTCGTATTTTTATTCGAACTACAACGTGGAAGAAAATAGCCAAGACCGTTTCCTCGTGACCGTGTAATGTTGATAGTGTGTCCAAAACGCCATCCTGTTTCACACAAAGAATACCCTTCAGCAGGCTGCAGCGCAAACAAATAATATTTCATTCAGGTATAAATCAAGTATAAGTTAAAACCAACGTCACAACATTTCATGCTATACACACACCTACTTCTGCCGCCTTCGCAGAAGCAGAATCTGTCCGAACGATGTTTTGCTCTGGCCTAGTGCTTTGTTCATCGTTTGATCCCTCTGTTGTGCCTACTGTGCCTGAGAATAATACAGTCGTATGTGGTGCGGCAGCTCGGCTCAACCAATACTCGTGTGTGTATGCCCGTCCCGTTGCAACACGAAGAATGATGAACAATTGCGAAATGGCCTGGTTCAAAAACACAAAACTAGCATTAGATATCAGGGTCACTGTGAATCAGGTTTTGTCTGCTTACCTGAAATTGGCTAATAGACAGGAAGCATAGAGTGGTGATGCCGTCTAAATGCAGAGCAAAGGCAACTATGAAAAGAATGGCGAAGACAGAGTATGCCATGGCGGACTCGACGACCATAAGGACGACAGTATCATAGATACTGGAATCAAATTGGGCCACGAGAGCCTTCATCTTTTTTCGCATGTCGAGTAAAATATACACCACGAGAACGGTATAAATCACATTGAGTCCCACTTGGATGCAGAGGTAGGCGGGCTCGACATCGAGATTATAGAATGCTATTCCGGTGCTTGCCTGCATCTGGATACGAATAGACAGTCCTGCTTAAGATGTTAGTGACTATTGTTGCTGGTAAATGGAGGAATTCACCGATCATGACAAGAAATAGTGTGATCAGCGGGATAGTCACACATCTTGCCCAATTCCATAACACAAAACACCGGTGAAGCTAAGTGTATAAAGCATCAGACTCGCATTAGCCCACATGGCAAACTATTCGTCTCACGAGCAGAGCTTGCATAAACCACTCCGCGACGTGGCCACTAGACGAGGCATTAGTACTAGAGGTCCGAAAGTGGAGACGTGCTTACCATGAAAGTGCCAGAACGTTGATAGGATAATTCATTTCGTTCTCAATTAGCCCGAGCGGACCATCAGGTGCATCACGAAGGTCTATCCAGATCATCCCCGTATATTTTGCGTTCGCAGCAACGCTTGTTGTTATCAATGCGAACGTGATAACAACGTAAGAAAGAAGTATAAGACGATGACCTGCAGCCTTTCCCCCGTGACGAGGCTGGTGCATGAGAGCAACGCAGGATTGTACTGTGAGGAGAAGCAATACGCCTATTGCGATACATGAGTACTAATTTCAAATTGTGCCAGTCGATAGAAAACAGACCGTAGCATACACACCCTACTAACATTCCAGCGAGACGAGATCGTTCGATCCACAGATCTGTCTTGGGAGTGTAAGACGACATGATCCGAAATTTGGTCACTAAGAGGTGCGGAGGGGTTAGAAGATACACAGGCAAGCAGGTAGGTAAGGGCGCACCAGAGGGCTGGCGAGAAAGCTATAGTGTCTTATATGCCATCGTATGACAATATATACAGTCCATGTCCTTTATTTTCATGGCTAAAAGCAAAATAAGGTCATATGTATATTACGACGTAATGACCCCGTAATCGACTGGACTGATAAGTGAACAAAGTTTTCACCAAAAAAGACAGAAACCTGACATACACATGAGTTGGGGATATGAATATGACCCTGGAGATGAGGGTCGCAGGGCTTGCCGGTGTTTGTAGCAGTTGACCAAGATGCCCGGATGTAACTAGCAGTCATCTCTCTCAGCTCAGGGCACAGTGCGCCGCGGCATGCATCAGGCTAGCACCACTCCAATGGTTTGAACAGCGGGTAGTAGGACTGACTTAGAGCCTGAGACCCTTTAATGTGGGTATCAAGCACATCCATTCCGCCCTTCAGATCTGATGCAACACACCCTTCCTAGATGAGTCTTAGGACTAGGTTATGTACCGTGTGAGTAGCTGTGCAAATATAACGGACCTTTGCAGGGCTGCCAGGGCACCGACGGCTGTATCATATAACTTTTGACAGCACCGCAGATACGGTGGGTCACTCTCATTGTGGTAGCCGTACGCACTAGTGATGCAACTGTTGGAAAGTACTGCAGTTACTAAGACATGCCAGCGATCCCATAGTAGTGGTACAAATTTGGTGCAATTACATCGTCTTGATAATGTTATTGCACTAGTACATTGTCAGGCAATTCCTATGGGCGTAAGTCATATGCCGTCACGGCCCCTTGAAGACAAGTTAAGTTTGGAGCTGAAGTTTGATAACAACAGAAGCAATGATAGCACTGTGCTAATTGCGGCTCTCTCCCACGTACTTACAATATCGGTCACGGTAACGCCGCTCTCACGGCAAGTCTTTGGCTTGAGCGCTTGCCTTGGGCGAGATACCTCAATGATATTGGGGATTCAGACTATAGTACTAGTACCAGTCTACTGGGTGTCACTCGACAGCAACTGAGAATATTTTCGCAATCTAACAAACACTGGATTCAACTCATACTTCATCCTCAGAACCCAAACTGATACTGCTCTTTGTCAGTAGACACATCCGAGTCATGGCAGACCCATCTTGGGCTTACGTTGCCGTTGACCCACGTGCGGCATGTCCTCTTGAAGCCGAGTCTTCGCCGTTCATAATCTCGTGTTTATTCTCTCGCACCACTAACACGTTTCCAGCGATACCGTCTGCGTTATACCCTAAGTGCTGGGGCACCCACGGGTATATCCTTAACGAGATTGTACGTTTTACGAGAAACCACCCTGCAGGTGAGAGTCCATGAGACGAAGATCTGGTCTAAGCTGATTGACCCAGTGGGTCACTTGGAGTTGTGAGATAAGAGCTCGGTCACTGTCTCCACGTAGTGGGGCTGACACTACGTACGGAGTTCTCGTGCTATTGAGAGTCTTAAGTATTGCAGTTCTGTGTAAGACTGTAAATGTTGGCGCTGTGTACCGTAAGGCCTTATTAGGAT
Organism: Suillus cothurnatus; assembly: GCA_016758765.1. Lineage (NCBI taxonomy): Eukaryota > Fungi > Basidiomycota > Agaricomycetes > Boletales > Suillaceae > Suillus > Suillus cothurnatus. The sequence goes on along the minus strand of JABBWL010000101.1, from coordinate 70,994 downwards.
TAGGTACAAGTCTCATCGAAGACAGGTTTAAGCGACGGTTAGCGTGTGCTCGGCTCCCAAATGACAAGAACCGAGCATCCCTTCGGTGGCGACAAAAGTAGCAATGTGATGTGGGCGCAGTCACAGAATCAGGGTAGACATTGTTATAGCCACAATAACAAGGGTCTTGGCTACTAGGGAATATAAATTATTCGATTGGAAACATTACTGAGGTAACATTGACGAGGTGCGGACCAGCAGGGAGTGAGGAAAGGTTGCCAAAGAACATAATGAGAGAAGATGGGTGGAAGTATTGTAAACAGGTTTGTGCAATGGAAGGAGTGGGCAAAGAAATTGAGCGAGCAGGGATTGAGAGTCAGAGTCCGGGGCCCGGGCTAGTGTTGTTGGCAAAACTAGCTGTGCCTAGTCCGCGGCGGAACTCTGACCAAGGTATCTAAGACTCACGGCCTCAGATGTAATTTAGATCTCTGATGACACAGAATGCCCCTAAAGTAAGATGGTACATATTGGAAGGCGTCCCTTCACATCGCTGATCAATATTAATGTCAACTTAGAGTGCTTGGAACAAATCGCTACTCCTGGAAATGCAAACATTAAGTGGTGACACTGATAATAGGTGCTCGAATTCAGGGTCGTGACAACAACCTACAGAATTATCTTATCAAGAGCTGTAAAAATGCAACCGCCCCTGTGCTAAGTAGCCACGTCTGTTATGGAAAAGACAGGCAACCCTGGCGCCGTTAATTGAAATGCTGTTCTCACTTCGGCTGGCTGCTTTGAATTCTCAATCTGCTTCTGGAAGTTCTGCTGCCGGGGCCATGGTGTAATCTCAGTTAACACATTTGAAACACTCGGCAAAATTCGTGCAAACCCTCGACACCACAGCACCATAAAAGCTGCGGAGGCTAAGGAGTTCACCTGCCGTCGACATGCTCACATGCAAGTACTCGTGCAGAGGTTGACTTCGCTGTCGAGACTGCACAGAATCTTGAAGCATCCTCCGCGTAGACACCTCCGCTCTCGACCGAGCCTCGTGATGCAGAAAATCTTCTTCCTGATCCAGAGAGTATCTTGCCCGACGACATTACTGCTGAATTTGCAGCTCTCGAAAGTAGTTCTGTCCCCTAGACTAGTTGAGACGAATTATGCGGTGGGCGAACGGCATTATCCGAGAACTATATAGCAGGGAAGGATAAAGTTAGATGTAAGGAACTGTTTACTAGGCTGGACAACCGTTGAAGGGCCTTTTGTCTATCTGATGATCGAATGTCGCAAGACAGACTTGCTGAGCCGTGGGTTTTCTTTTTTTTGTCGTTTTCCTGCTGTAATCGGATTTTTGATATTAGACGGGCATGCCAGTGGGCGGAGTAGCAACCGGGCAGCACCATAGCTTAGTCAGCTACTGGCTTTGTCGAACTTGAGGCTCACAACAAGCAGGCACACAGTCGTGGATACACCGCTCCAATGTATACATACAGTGGGACGGCCAAGCACCGTATTTCGTTTTTATGGATGTCGGATGTGTCGTCGGATACTGATTCAGAGGGGCGTGGTCGAGGCAGAGCTGAGGCGCCAGTGATGTCTGCCATTGCAGAAGACGCCAGGAGAGTCTGAGGACGACGGGCACAACTGTCCCGTGTCGTTAGGAGTCCCCCACCGCGGTCACTCATTCTGTCATCTTTCTTTATGTCGCTCGTCTGATTGAGAAACCCCTCATACTCTCTTGTGCTCCTATCAAACTCTGGCTGATGCCCAGTAAAAAGTACCGCGAGCAAAATGACACATGATTTGTGTAGTTCTTGACAAACTAGGGTTTTGCGTTGCCGACTTTCACCTTGCTTCGGCGCACGTACGATTTCTGTTTATAGGGTTTAATTTCTTCCTGTAACATTTGAGGCGTGTGTGTCTTTGCAAGGTCTATGCCATAACTTTGTGAGTATTAAGATTAAGTTGGGAATGTCTCGAAAAGGGAATGTTACATAATCACAGAAGTTTTAACCTGTGAACCTGACCTTGCGAAGCAAGGTGACACTTTGGCATTGGGCCTCATTTCGGAATTGGAGTCAGTAAGTTCAGCCTCCTCCCGTTGGAGCAGGGCCAGCGGCCTAAGCCAAGAGCAAAGCAGAATGCAAGCAGTGATGATGATAGGCTCTAGCTACGAACAAGGCGAAACGTAGTCTACATGCTGACTAAGCTGTAGAAAGGGCCGACAGGGCCCTTGGTGTGTAGCTCCTGCCCTTGGGACCCCTGGTCCACCGTCACACTATCTCAATGGGAATCATGTCATAGTTACTGTCGTGAAGTCCCACCTTTAGCCATCAGTCCCGACTCGCCGGACTCAGAATATTAGCAGCTAAACTTGCGCCTAGCTGACAGTTGCGCAGCGTCTCTGCTCATACACAGATGATCCAAAACATGTTTAACCGCTACGTTCCTGCGAGGAACTGACAGCCGCATCTTTTTTCTCCCCCGTACATAAAATTTAGACACATGACATTCCCTCTTATCTCCCTCGAGGCCCCTTCTTTTTTATCTAGAGCTTCGTGTTAGGCTATCTCCGCGATCGCTTGGTTGACGAGTTCCACCTTATCACGGAATTCAAATTGATTGCTAGGTCGAGGCTTCTTCAAGGGACTTTATACCAAGACTGGCTACCGTGCTATCTATTCTCATGATTGTGAGTTCGTGCATATCATTTTGCGACACTTACATAGCCTGTACTGACCCTAAAGATCAACTTCGGTCAAATTCTGGAAGCGTTAATTTGCACATACAGAATCATGCTTCGGTCCGATTTCAAGGACATTGCATGTCCATGAGATTCCAATGCGACAAACAAGATCTGGATAAATGGCAAGTTTGGTTATTAGTTTCGCATGCGAAATCCCTCATATAGTTCTCCTTTCTATCCTTGTGCGCGCCTCTCTCGCTCTCTGCACCACAATACAGCTTATCTTGCCTACCTTTTGTCTCAGATCGAATGTGCGTATCTATCTCGTGTCCATCATGGACTAAAAATATGAGAAATCAAACACCATGCGAAGTGGTCCAGGACGTGGACAATGGGTGCTCGTATACATGCAAGCCCTTTTCAATGGTTTCATTTGTCGGCGCCTGAATTACTCTAGACGCTACCATCTCACCTCCCCCTTCTGAGCAAGCGTTTATTCCGACCGGCTTAAATGTGACTGCATGCACATGGTAGGTTCTCACTTTCCCCGCGTGACTTGATGAATAACGGTATCATAATAAACAGTTCCTGGGCGAGTTACAACTTGCTTAGCGCCTGTATGTTATGTGCTTCTTCGTCACCTTCACTAGTGAGGTAAGTCTTCCAAGGTCATCAGATATATATATATGAGTCAATATAATACAGTTGGGATGAGTGGACAGCCAATTGCCCTACAAATCTAACATCAACAACAACGTGAGTTTCTATTAGTATGGCGGCACACCCCTTGATGATTTGATTTAATAAATATGTCAAAGATACTTTCCATCGTATGCGGAAGTAACGCTGCCTTCCAATACCTCGATACCTTGTTATGCGGGCTACAATCGTACGTCCGGAATCCATTGATCACTAAGCCACCCTTTCACGGGGACTTTCCCGCAGCTCAAAAGTGGCCGAACGGGACATTTAACGCAGTGGCTGCATCTGATATTGCTGCCATATGTATGTCCACTTTTGTGGATCCGCGAACGCATACTGACTTTAATAAGCACACTCTGATTTGACGGGAGCCGCTGGTTCTTGTGCTTCATCATCAAGCTCTCATAAAACTGCGGTGGGTGAGATTGTTGGCGGAGTCGTCGGGGGAGCCCTTCTGCTACTGCTGGTCTGTGGTTGTGTCCTGTTTGTCACACGTCGCAGGCGCAGAAGGGCTAAATTATCCCCTGAAATTACTCGGTCGAACAGCCCACACTTGGACGATAAGTCAGCCAAGGACGTGTATCTGTCTCCTCCAGGTCCATACGATTCGCTATCTTCACCAGCATCTCCAAAGGCGGCATTAGCTGTCGATTCTGGGGGGAAACTCACGTGTGCAGGCATTGCAGACGCACGTCCGATCGCAACATCGGCTCCTGAATCGGCAATCGACAATGCTCCGGCGGATGGCCTTTGTAGTATCTCTGTCCCTGATTCGCACAAAGCGCCGCAAGGACAGACTACTGCCAATGGGGTACACGTTTTGGATGGGTCCCCAGTCACAAGTCAAGACGTTCAAGTGATTGGCGCTCACACGGGGGCAGATCATATTGGAACAACGATGTCTGAACTGTGCACTCCTTTGCGAGAGCAGCCTGCCGCATTGGGGTTTGTGCAGAGATATGGGATCGTAGTTCCAACTCTAGAACGAGCCATAGAAAGCGCTCCCTTGGAAGCAGAAAATAGTGATGTCGCAATTCCTCATGCGCACCATATATCTCAGGAGCTGATCGGCGGTGTGGTACCTAGAGAACAACTTCAGATTATAGCTCCAGTATTAGATTCGGAGGTTGCCGAAGGCGTCAGGTCTATCCCCGATCCGTATGGCGCACTGCAAGCACAACCCACTGTGGTAGACGTTCTGGATGGGCACCCAGTCCTGAGTCAGCAAGATGTGCAAGCAATTAACATCCACGAGGATGTACGTCACGTTGGCACGGCGATCTCTGACGTATGCTATCCCCCGCAAGAGCGGTCTACCGTAATGGAGTTTATACAGGGACATGAAATGACGGTTCCAACGGTTGAACTAGCGATCAAAAGCGCTCCGTTGGAGGCAGATGTCCCAATGTCTCATGAGTACCATCCAACGGAGGAGCTAATTTCCAGAGCGGAACCTAGAGAAGAGCTTCTGACCATAGCTCCAGCGTTAGAGCCGGGAATTTTCGAAGACGAAGGGAGGTGTTCCAACGATGACAGGGAGCTTGGATTCGTCTCTGTAAGTATAATCAATCCTTGTCATGTCTCGGACAATATCATCCATCGCCCCCAGATCAGCAATGTTGCCACTGAGGCTCCACAACCCGAGGCTGAACAAGTCGGAAATCTCCTAGCAATGCTTTACATCGAAGAGAGCCCGTCCGTTGACGTCGTTCATGATGACTCTGCGAATCTTCAAACGGTATCTCAAGCAGAAGCAGAGGCCGTACAAACTCTCTTGGTTTCAGACGCACATGACAGGGTGATAATGCCCATGGCCCGTAGAGTCTCAAGATCGTCTCTTCCATATATAGAGACAAGGAAAGCACCTGTATCTGAGGACATGGTAAGTCTTCGTGGGTATGCTGAAAAGAATACATGTTCATTGGGTGTCGTTCGATGTCATACACAGGTCAAGCGCGTACTATACACGTATCTGATGGATCCTGCAACAAAGAAAAACGTACCTCCTTCGCGCACACATGGCTTGAAGCTGTGAGTGATGCTTCGCTCATTTTCCCATAGTTCGAGATTGTATAACTTCTGTACAGCGACTTGCTGTTCATCCTGGATCTCACTGGTAGCCAACAACCATACATAGACTCAGTCAAATCATCCATCAATACCATCTGTACAGAGATACTGGGATCGGATCATGTAAATTCAGCTCAGCCAGGCGATCTTCGCGTCGCATTTATTGGGTTCCGCGATCATCCACCCCAGGATGATTCTTTCGTTACCCGCGAATGGGACTTTGTGTCGGATATCACTCGAATTCACGCAAACTTGAGGAGTCTTCCTGGTGCTAATGGTGGTGGAGATGGACCCGAAGCTGTAACGGCAGCTCTAGCTCGAGCTTTAACGATGAGGTGGAGGAGTGACTGCAACAGGGTCGCTGTTTTAATATCGGATGCTCCACCGCACGGTATTGGTTCTCAGGGAGATTACTGGCCCTATGGTGTACCAGGTGGTGAGAACTCGTTGCCGTCCGTCGTAGTGAACTCCATAGTTCTGAATGATTGCAGTTTCGGACCCCCTTGATGTGGCAAGAGATATGCTCAAGAAGAAGATCACTCTGGTGCGTGTTTCTCTCTTCGATGCATTCTATTTGTTGACATGCATCTCTAGCACTTCGTCGCTTGCGAACCAAGCTTGAGTCGCTTTCATGTAAGAACATATTAAGGCCCATGATAGATGTGTTGATATCATCCAATCTTACCTAGAATGCACTCGATTTTTACCGTGGTCTGACCCGCATAACGGCGTAAGTCTTTTACAGAGGCAGACGATCAGTTCGACTGATATCGATTTGTTTAAGGGGTATCGTAGTCCCACTGCTTGACGCCAGGGTTATGTCAACCTGCATCATCGGCTCTGCTCTCGAAAGCCTTGCGATTCAGGATCTCATCAATGAATACAGGGAAACCCTCGAGGAGTTGGTTCCTTCACGAGAACCCTCGTTGGTGGTGAAATACCTCCATGCCCTAATGCACGTCAGAGGCCGGACAGCCGATCAGTTGATTATGGAGAATATTTATGACATGTCTGGTGCTAGCAAGGAAAATGTAGAAATCTGGTCGTCAGCTCGGAGCCTCGCTGATGCGAAGGCTCGATTAGAGGTAAGCTTGTAACAATCCTTTGAGCTGGGACTTGCGTGTTCACAATATTCGTGTTAGTCCTACTATTAGGTGGATGGGTATACACGAGAGAGCAGTGTGAGGCGCGAGATTGTGTAGGATACATTTTGGAGTAGGCTGCGATATTGATACGTACTTGGCTAAAATTCTTGATGCATTTATATAGAGATTGTGACATATTTCTAACCTCAATGCAATGACGAAGAGTCTTGCGAAGACTAGAAAGTAGGCCTGAACGCACAAAGGCACGGCTGACCAGGATTGAAAGAAATAGACTGGTGATCAGGTGGTACTGCGGCCATTTAATCATACAAGGAAGGTATAGAGGCACTGGATATTAGCTATGAATATCAGTAATCGAAAGATTATGGCCATATAAACGGTAATGCATAGCGTACATATAGAACTACAGGTAACACAACAGGAAGATCGTCATCAGAGTACACAGAAAGAAGTCCTACACAGAACAGGGATGAAACTAATTATTATGTTTCGCACTCATGATAATCTAACCACGGTAGTGGGGGACAACCTGCCCGCTCAAGCAACCTGTAGCTAGTGTACTCCGTCACCTCGACTTGATGCGAGACTGCCGTGGGTATGCACGACAAAGATTGCGAAAGTGACAAGAACCCTAACAAGAATATGAACAAGGAAACAATGTTCATAGACATGTATCAATGATACATACAAAATAACCCAAGCAAAGACATCTAACACGATAAGTTGACCGCAATACACGGAAAGGCTTTGCGCACTAAGAAGATACAAGGAGAACGATAAGTAATAGGAAAATGTACCAACTTGCGATTCAGTTGTCCACCGAGAGTTGCGGTTATACTTGCAGCGCCCGCGGTCCAGAAGACCCATGTTAGACACAGGCTACACATAGCGAGTGGGTTAGCAAGTTCAACTCGCTCCAAAGGAGGTCTACATACAAGAAGATATGAGAAACTGTACTACCCAAGACACTGTCTGCAGCAGCACAGAAGAAAAACATGCGGTGAATAGAGAGTATGATCGTCCATGTTGAAGTGAACAATAGAAAACGGGTGCAGTCTCGTCCAGCTAGACTGAAGTAGTCATGGTGGGCATCAAATTGTGACGTGAGCCAGGCTGAGATTGCAAACTGCCGCAAGGGGTTATTATCTAACCATACAAATAAAAGGTGCATATACCTCGATGATACCGAAGAAAATGGTCAGCGAGAAGACAACTGAAATACGGAATGCGGCCGACTGAGTAAAGCACGACAGTACAGAGGTCAGTGACTTACTATTGTGTCCCCTTCGTATGTGGGTATACAAATCCACTGTGCGAGAAAACTGAATTGGCTGAGGGATGAAGGGATTGTTGGTATTAGCGTATCGAGGTTGGCGATTTACAAGAGTTTCCAGCCGAGAATTCATTCGCGACAGCTACAAGGACGCGACGTAAGTCAAACATAAATGCCGCTAAATCAAATGATCACCTCTCTGGGAAGACTCATTTTAGAATATATTCGTTTGCTTACGAGCGAAGACTCACAGAGCATGTTCATTCTCTATTCTCTCAATTCTAGAAAGCAGATTTTTTTCAACTACGCGAGATGTTTTGGAGTCGAGGTCTGCGTAAAGTTCGCAGGTATGAAGCTTGTCACGAAGGCGACGACATTCTGCTTGATCGAGCTCTCTCTGATCTTGAAGAACTTTGATTCGCTGGAGGGAAGCTACGGCAGCTCGAAGTGGTTTATGCTAAAAGTGCAGCATGTGAAAATTAATGTATTAGCAGCAAGCACCGGTATACGTCGCGTTGGCGGTGCGCCCGCATGATGAAAGGGACTTACAGAATTGGGATTACTCGATTGAGATTTCAGCCATTCCTGCACCTCGGTGACTACTCTGACAACTTCTGCGTCGGGTGTGTCTTCGCCTGAGATTAGAGAAATACGATAGAGAAGGAGACTAGCATGTTGATCGTCAGTAGTATCCTGTTCGAGATTGTCTCGTGTGGATGGATTTGCGAGGTAGAGTTTCTTGACACGATCTGGCTGGAAAGGTTCACGGCAGAGGGGACATGCGACTGGGGATAAGGAGTGAATGCATCTGGGATTGAAGGATCGCATATGATGGGAGAGACATGATTACTGGACGGAACCTGACAGGGAGTAGGCACGCACGTGAGGCAGAATACATGACCACACGCGATTGCATGTGGAGAATGTGCACGTCCTGAGGAGGTGGAATAGGGATCAAGGCAGACATCACAGCAACTTGCAGGATGGATAACGAGCATACCTAGCTCACAAGAAAACTACACTACTTGCCGCCTTCCCACCACTACTTCGAATGTATGTGGCGTACTATGAGGCATTGAGGAGGTGTGGACTTTAATTATAGAACCAGTGCAAAGTTCAAACCCAGCACAACGTTGTACACCTCACGCGGCTGGCGCGAGACTGTGTCACTTATGCTTCAATCCGATCTATCGCAAGTTTCGAAAGTCTGTGAATGAACACCCACAATGTAGTGCATGCAGTCATTACTGATACAAATATTAAAAGACTCCTACTCATATTATCGGTAAGTTTACTCCCGCTCTTCTTGGCCAACTGGGTGAGGTGTCGCAAAGTGAATTGGTGGCACTGTGTCCACTGAGGTAAGATAGAGACTGGTGATGCGACGAGAGTCATCATTTTCATCCGCCTGAACGTTAGAATCTTCTAGACGTTCCACCCTAGAGTTAAGATATGAGAAACAGTCGCCTTGTAACGAATTTAGATCATACTTTGCACTGAAATTGATGTGAGTCAGGCGTTGAGCAGGACCAGCGCGAATGCGGAACATCATGCTACGAGTGATAATCAAAGTTCCGGCAACCACCGAGGGCTATCAATAAGTGAATATCAGAATAGTGATATCATAAGGTTGGACATGGAGACTCACTTCGTCCGGACTATTACCTGTGGAGATCACGTTCTCCCAAGAGAGTGCAACACCTTTAGTGGCGGCTTTGCGCGATGAGACACTGGCCCTCAAAGCATCAAGTGTCGAAGGTGCATGGTTCACGCGAACCTCGCAAGAGGGGGAGAATGCAGTATCGAAGGTGTTGGCAAATACCTCGTCCTCTTGCGCTTCATAAAGGGCACCGAGGTGAGATTGCGTCCAAGATATGGAGTCGGGCTTAGACATGTATGGTGATTGCTGTGAATTTGAACCCAGCACTACACTGTTGTGGCAGAAAGCACGATTGTGGAAAAGGTTGGATGTAGCTGCTGCAAGAGTCGAGCGCGTGGAAATCTGGAGAATTTGACCTAAGATGATGATAGAGCAGGTACAAAATCTGATCATGTTCTCACTTATCGGAGGGATTGAGGCCCATCTGCCATCGATAGCGACTGCATCATGGAAACATGTGTCATGTCATTGGAGTAAAAGTGACTCCTTTCCATAAATGGTCAGTTTGCAATGTGCACCGTGACTGGCGAGGGCAGATACATTCATCTCCTTTTGTTTCAGTTGAAGCATTCTTCCCCCTTTTCTTATATTCTTCCCATGGCAATCGGCAATACGATGAGTTGAAGCCGGATTTTCATTACTAGATCATCTCGACCTGAACTTTGAAAAGATGAGTCCCGAAACTCCGGATCCCACTGGCAACCTCAGGCTGAACACACGTGCACGCTTGTTCCTCGTGCACGCGTGCATGTTCGATTAGAAACATCCCTTTCTTCCTCGCGCTCTCACCGGTCACATACTGAAAGTACCCAAGACATGTTCTCCTTCCTATGGGGAGGAGGAGGTTCATACTTCCTCACTATGTGGCAAGCTCGTGCTTGTGCCGGGAGTGGAAGGCTTCGTGGACAGAATCTTCACAGGGGAGGTATCCGGTCAATCAAGGGCTTATCGTGGTAGCAAATACCATCAGAGCTGAGCAAAGGATGATGGCGTTATATGCTGGAAATTTGAGGATCATCGGGCCATTTTGACCAGTGTTTGACTTGGAGAATAAAACACCTCGCGGTGGTGGTCCGTCTGTTGTATCGAGAGTTAGTCTCCAGCGGGTAAACAGGATGTGCTTTGTAACATGAGACTTTGATTCGATTCGATAACTAGGTGAGCACGTATACACACGTCGGAATCGTTGTATTCTAACTGGGGCTTGTAGTGAAGTCTTATGGGCTAGGCTGGTCACTCCAGCAAAGCGTTGATTTTGGCTATGTGCCCTGCTCGATCGATAGATGCGAGAACGTATACAAGTGTTTACGGCTACGCGCGGTTTCGTCGACTGAAGATCCTCACGAGAATAGACTTTCGATGCATCCCTATCGTCGTGAGCGCAAGCGATCCTTTCGAAGACTTAAGAACACAGATGGAGAAAAACATGGCCCTGAACGAGCAGTTGAAAAGGATGGCCTGACTCCCTGGTTTCAAGTGTCTTGAAGCACCACTTCAGTGACGTGTGCGCACCGCAGTAGGGAGCAACTAATGGGTTCATGACTAAACAGCATCTCATCGTATCGGAATGTATGCCGTCAAAACCAATTGAACTTTCTGCTCGTCGTGTATCGATCACGAGGCATACTGATTTCTCTAGTGGTTTCCGTCGGTACATTGAATCCGAAATGCACTAGTACTGCCACTGTGGCCAACTGTGTAAGAATGTGTATATGTTTCGATGCACGCTTGGCGCAAGTACTCACAACACCCTCAGTATAGCCTTCGAACGTGTGTTTTCAGGTGGAAGAGGGGTACTGACGTTGACGGAAAGGGGTAATTCCGAGGGCTTTGGGAGGCTCAGATTTGATTCGCGTCTCCTGCCATGAAGCTCGTGGCTCAAAGCTATTGCAGTTCGAGAAGGCATGGAACTGATTTTTCCTGCTTCGTCCGTGGTACTGGCAGCAGAGTGTCGATGCGCTCCCAGACCAAATGATATTCGGGTCTTAGCTTCGTTCCGTTCCCGCATATCTCCTTTCCTGGCTTGATGGCGTCATTGAAACTTGACTCCCAATGACGTAATCTCACCTTGGACGGTGGCCACAGAGGTTGAACTGCGCAGTCTTAGAGAAACTGCTCAAACCCACCATCATGAACCACGATCCATTCAAAATAATTGCTGTTTTTCTCTGTCTATCATCCTCTGCGTATACGCAGTCTTCTGATTCATACACCTACTATTGGGGCGGTGGACGCATCGCTGGAACTGTTGTCGGTGAGATATTCTTAACTATTGTCAGGAGCATTAACCGAACCGATAGGATAACCTAATCTATAGGCATCTTGTTTTTTCTATTATTACTCATAGTATGCTGTATAGCTGCGAGTCGACGACGCCGTTCGCATGCTCAATCAGGTGTACCTTACTCACCTCCAATATGGCAAGGGGCCCAGACGTATAGTGCCTCCACCTGGTCCCCCTGCCCACCCAATACTGCAAACATGAATCCATATGAACTTAATGAGTATCCTGGGTCACAGCCCCCTCCCCCTCCATATGTGAAAGGAGGAGAAGGAGTCAGCATGCCGCAGGAAACAAGTTACTCCTCGGTAAGTGGTGAGACATTTTCATGAAACAATGCTTTATGCTCATGTTGTTACCCATAGCCTCCAGGTCTCCCGCCGGCTGCACGTACCGTGCGTCAATAATGCTGAATGGAAAATACTATAAACTGATCGCATTTCTGAGCAGAGAGAGAATAATCGTTTTGTATGAGATCTCACTGCTCAGGAACGGTTCAGAATTGCAGAATGGTTCCGCGGCATCTATTCTTGCTTCATACGTTTCAGACATCATGATCACCCTACTAAGAATGGTATATTGTTTGAACCCTTGTGTTTCATATCTTCTCAGTGCATAATACTGACAGCTATTTGCTCATCCCAACCTAATCACACCTTTAGTATACTCATACAGCCTTAGTTGGCATAGACGTTCACATAATTTATCCCACCTACTGGTTCCGGACGAGCTTCGCGGGTTCCAGCGTGTAACAACTATCACCCGGCGGTCATCGATCGGTCATTCCCCAGTAATTACCCTCCGCCGCGGGTTCTCTAGAACAAGAGTAACATCATAATTACAGTGCCAGGGCGTTGGCCCGCATTTCCCTGGAAGCCGACCAATGCAAACGCAAAGCAACACCAATTATCGGTGGCCGCACTAACGAGGCACGTGAATCGAAGTGCCCAGACTCTTCTCATGCGGCCTTGTGTCGGCCGATAAATCTCGTTTTAGCCAAGTGTCATGATGCAACCACAGGAACAACTTCATTCTCAAACTCTATTGTGTCAAGCTTTCGAAGGTCATCATCAATACATGCAACCTGTGCGAACTAAAGGTTGTCTACTCATGACAGAAGAAGCGTCCATGGTGTGAGGCTAGACGATAGATCGCAAAGACGTGCCCCCATCGTGGATTGATTTTCCACGACTTGCTTCGCGGGAACGGGCCGGAGGGTGTGTAGCCCTTTGCCAAGCAGTCTTGTCCGGAACATAGTAGGGCAACGAATGGTTCCCAATCTTCCAATCCCGATAGTATCAATCAGAACGTTCCCGTGCTTGATCGTGGCGTAGGACCTTAGCGTGACATCCATCATGGCGACACCTGAAACATTGTCGAGATAGGAGCGACTTTGCGGCACGGCGATTGATCGCATGTGATCGTAGTGTTCCTAGTGGTCCATATGACAAGACATCTCATGAGTTAAGGGATTGGTGGGAGATCAGGGTGGAGTCAGGAGCTTCGAGCACACGTTTAAGGATCTCCGCATAGGTCGATCGTCCGAGTAGGCGATCGCCGAATGTGACGTCGTGAAACATAGCGCGTTCCATGTGACCAGATCGTATCGGTTGGATAGCCTCGATCTTGAGAGTGGATGGACAACTAACATATACCGGGATTTCACAGGTTCGTCACGGCATGCCTTTCTAAGAGAGATATGACAGAAGACAACACGACAAAAGACAGTATGACAAGAGGCAGGAAGCCTCAAGGAAGACAGAATATTACCGGGATATCTCCGTGGTAAGAGATAAGAGGATTACGTTGGCTGCCGTTCGTATGACGGGCAGGCGCCTGTACGGAAGTCCGAGGGAGTAAGACAGCTCGGGTTTTTTTGTGTGTGAGCGAACAGGATAGTCACTGGTATGAGACACATGTTCAGTAGGAGATCGCGGAAACCACAGACAGAGGATGTCGAAGAAAGGAAATCGGAAGGTATCATTAGGGTTGTGGAGTGGGTAAGCAGCGAACTTTGTCACCTTTGATTGACCTTATGGCATGCCGCCGGGAAGTCGGAACGAAGACGGAGTAAATGAACGAAGCCGCTGGGGATTAGGCAGGTTGCTGAGTAATTCATGTCGGACATAGGAAATAGAGACTCCTATGGGGAGAAATCCAAGGGAGTATGTGTTTGGTTTGCGACAACAGACTATCGCAATCCGACATTTGAAGGGTCGTCCAATGTGCCCCAATTAACGGCTATAGCAAACAAATTATTGCTCGCTGAGTTATCGTGACAAAAATAAATATCGCTAACCGTATGGAAATACTGGTGCTCTGGGGTTGAGGAGAGTGATCGAGGACATGGATCCTGAAATATCTGAGTGGGGGGGAGGTCGCGTCACATTCGTCGACACGGTGCTTTTCGAGGATTTGGGAGAGAATAAAATAGCCATATTAGAACATACGGAAGCAATTGGAGTCAGAAGGGTTATAGATGAAGCTGCGGACGGCGAGAAGGAGGCTCGCGGGAAGACCGGGAATGATGGAGACGTGAGGCAGACAAACAAGCGCATAGGATGTGGTACTTAGTAGGCGTGGAAGTATATCGTGCGGCGGCCTGTTAGAAATTGCGTGATTATCACACACTATGCGGCATGGAACACACAGCTGGGCGCCGTTTAGACGCACCAGGGTTTTGCAGGAGCAACAGTTCACTGTTGCTCGAGTGTTAGTGGTATGTTACGTCGACGAGCTTCAGAGGGGCCAAATTAATGGACAGAAATACGCACATGAATATGAATGTTCCAAAGATAACAAGCTAGCTTGTTATTTTGGGCCATACCATAATTTTGGATTGTCCAGCGATCATAAATTCGCTTTGCAGTAGTGACGTCGCTTCGCAGAGCAGCACTCAAATTCGATCAGGTACGACAGCCTGGCCGTTTCTTGGTATGAATGCCGGTTGAAATTCGGTTCACTGGCGAGTAAGTCAGCTGTTATCAAAGCGTTCTAGGAGTCTCGCCAGGTAAACGGACGCCCTTGGATCCGAACCTGGAGTCAGAAGACAGGCACGATGACGGAACAAGGGGTGTGAAGATAAGACCTTACGACCGGTTGCACTTACTTACATACTGCGGAGGGACATGAGATGATAGCAGTACTTACTACGCGGACATGAAAAGGAGGGCATCCGAGGGAGACAACTCTCGCTGGGTTGAATCGAGGTTACTAAGGCTGCGGAGGGCGAGTTAGTGTGAGAATGAAAGATATGATGATACATACGAAACTTACTATTGGATGAATCAAGGTGACATTTCAACGAAAAGATGTTTAACCTAATTTGGTATTTCTAGTGAATTTAACTTGATCTTTCTATGAACTTTACTTCCTAATTAGGATAAAATGATAGAATCCGGTGAGATCCGGAACTGTGGCTTTAATCCCGGAGAAATGATCTCTGAATCTGATGAGCGCCGTTTGCAGTTGCTTGGGTTTCGGCACCCGTTCGCGGAATTACTTGCCGCCAGTGAAAGATCCAAACTTCAAAGACAAGGCTCCCATCCTCTCGCCCACTGCCATCTCTCTTCTGTACTCCCATCATCTCTCCCTTCATCCTCTCTTCATCCCTTTCGTTAGTAAAATGGGCAGGAGAAAAATTGAGATTCAACCGATCACCGTAAGTTTCATTTTTATTATGTAGTTGCCTGCTGCTATTCTCGGTCGCGGTTGTGCCAGCGCGCTTTACTCCAATTTTACTTGACCCTCCTCTTGATCCATCATTAACATCCCTCTGTAATTCTTAAACATAGCACGAGCGTAATCGTTCAGTAACTTTTTTAAAGGTAAGCCTTTGGCTATTTTTGCCATTAATAGCTTGGCGGCAGCTGATAACTTATAATTATCCTCACCTCCTTACAGCGTAAGAATGGTCTCTTCAAAAAGGCCTATGAACTCGGCGTCCTCTGCTCTGTAGATGTTGCCGTCGTCATCTTTGGCGAGTTCTTTTTCATGTCTCATCCCTGTCCTTCCTAACACGAGCATCATGATCAGAGGAACGAGCGGGTCATCACTTGAAACTTTATCAGTATTGTTCTGGCGACATTCACGATATCATTCAACGTCACGTTCGGGTAAGTAATTTCTTTTTCTAGTCTTTTTTTTACCAACTTTTTTTCTTCTTCTGTTCAGTACGATGGAGAGAAGGATACCCGAACTCCGCACGATTTTGCGAACAACGCCAATGCCAAACTTAATCATGATGCTGATCTTGACGATGACGAGGGCGACGACGACGACGACCCAGATTCTGTTCCCACACGTGGAAGCAAGAGGCGCCATGAGCCCAAGTTGAAAGCGGAATATAGTAACAACGGGAAACTTCTGATTCCTTCAGGAGGTGACATGGGATTGAACGTTGATGTAAGATCATCATCGATCTCTTTTCCTCTCATTCGCTGATTATGAAACAGATGGCTGATTACCACCGTCCTATGACCATTCCTCCCCCTCCCATGCCCCTTCATCACTCGTCACAGCTTCCACCGGTTGGTGGAGGATCTGCACTTCCTATTTCCACAGAACGCCATTCATCTTCCGGTCGGTTACTCCCTCCAAACGGTCAAATTAGCTCTCAAAAGAAGCCCCGTCTAGCACCTAACCCTCATGGAGGCAATGGCTCCAAACTTTCGGGGGACGAGTCTATGTACAATTATCTTCCCTCGCCCACATCGGCTCATTCTACTGCATATCGATCGAACGGCCCATCGTCTCACCAACTTCCGTATAGCGGATATATGGGAGTGTCAAACAGTCCCCCGCAGTCCTTCTTGCCGTCGAATTTTGACTTCCCGTCCTCGTCCTCCCGAGGCTCTAATTTACCGCGTAATAATAATTACAGCAGCCAACGGTCATCGTATTCTCAACCTCAGGACCCCCAATTACAGGGAATGTATCACCAATTAATGCGGCACAATCAGCCGCACGGTCAACATTCCCACTCAAGCGGTTTACATTCCCAGCAGTCTCCAGACTCCTTGTTATCTACATTTCTAGACAATGATGAACATCGGCAGCCGCAAAACACAGGTCCACCATACGCCCCACTTGATTGGCCCTCTCATGGACCATCACAGCCGCCACTGCCACCCCCGTCGCAACCTCCACAGCAAGAATCAGGTAAGATCCTTATTTCTTTTTCGGTAGAAATGTTCTCAGATTGTTATAGGGCCTCCAGGAGACCCTAGTTGGTTAGATTTCCTGTCGCAGAATGCATCTCAATCAGGCGGTCAACAGCTCCATATGACCCTGCCCCCCGCTAATGGGCGAGATGGTCTCTCATGGGAACGAGATCGTGATGCGGAGCATTACTCCGCTGAACGCGGTGGTGACCTTCATCCAGATAAGTCTTCCAATGGAGGAACATTGATGTCGCCGCGTTCATCACGCAAACGGCCGCGTGCTGAATCAAGTGCTGCGGATGAGAAACGCTCACCGCCTAGCACGCGAGCTGTCTCAGGACAGGATAACCCTGGCAGCAGCAGTGGGATAGATAAACAAGACAAATGACCTGGGCTATGATTTTCGAACTGTTTCTGTATGCCTATGTTTATCTTGGACTTTGATTTCTTGCGCAATGATGTTAACGTACTCCATGACGTATGGGCTTGTCTGGACATGCCGGGATTAATGCCACCTTGTTATCGATGTTCCCATGGCACACGTACCCCCGATTTGTGGCAGGTCTACACATGATCATATTATTATGATGACTAAGTAGTAAGACTTTTTTGGGACTGCTACCTAGATGATTCAACATCGCACCAGATGTCCATTGACCCAGTGGAGTGATGTGTTCAACAAAATCTCGCATGGGCGACAGCGTCAACATTCCGAGTCGGACTGATATCATCATGCCTACATTGTTCTAAGGAAAATCCCCAGAAAACCGGTGATGGTTCACGAAATCACCGCAGCGCTACGTAACAGTCTGGTATCAGTCAAATGTATGAAGCACCTAGGCCTATTAAGATTCCGAGCTAGCTCGGTTCCCTTAACAGCTCTAACCTGCAAGACCAAGGTCATTGGCGGCCAGTTGTCCTTTCTAGAAACACACCCGCCCACTCTCCCTCCTACGCCCTTGGTGCACAATTTGCACCCGATTCAAGCCACAATATCTTCCTAATAAAGTGACTTCTGCCCATGCCCAACCTCCTGCTACCTTGGCACAGCAACGCACCCGACCGTGCTGCCATCGATAATCGATACACGACCCCCTCCCGCCTTGGGTCAACCCCCTCCGCAGCCCCACGCTTCGAGGGTAATGTCACTACCCTAACACGCCCTTTCATGAATTTGGCGCGTTGCCCACACATCTGGCACTGCCACCACAACGTACAGCAGTCCCCCGCTGCTCACTTCAACCTCTCGTATCGTCTTGGCATCTTCAGCGCCTCGCGCGGCTGCCTGCAAATATCGTTCTTTCCCTGGTTGGCACCCTGGTTCTGTACTGTTCATCTTTCCTTCACGCTGCCCATACCTATATATTCTTCAACTAGGAATCGAGCGCCGTGTGCTTGCGGGTCGCTACCCCAACGACACTGGCGCCTTTTTCATCAAGGAAAAGATTTGACTTTATAGTCGAGCAAATAAATATGTTTGAATGATGTGTCACTGACTTGTCGCCAATCCGAAATAGATCGTCTCCGTCTTCCAGAAACCATTCAACTCACGTTATTGAGTAAAGGTTGACCCCACAAATTATGTTGGAGAAGGTACGAACGTTTTTTAATGTATGGCCGTCTTCATTTTCCTAATTACATGTCGTTGTCCTACTTGTTGAGCTTGCGTCCTCTGTCATTTTTTCCTAACCCCAGTATCCTTGAACGTCGTCTCTGCATCCTACTCACAACCTTTGACACTATTTCCACTGCATTCTGGATTTTGTCTTCTCCTAGATGCACTCATACATACCCTATACTATATATCAATGTCTACATACATCTTCCTGTCATTGAATTTTATATTGCATCTTCATCTCACCAGCAAACCGAACTTGAAGACATGGGAATTTAAGTTCATGATATGTAAGGACAAAGCACTGTTAAGGTGGTAGCCTACACTACACACCCAAATTCCGTATGGGAGACTCGGAGGGTGGAAGACGCGAAGGAGATAGCGAGGATGAAAAGGCAAAAATGATGTATTGGGAAAGTAATCACAAGCGTTAATGCAGCAACTCCAATCGAGGCGACTTACATACTTTGAATAACGAGGAAATATAGGCTACTAAACGTTGAGAACTTTGCCAATAGCACTGATGCTAATTGATATGTTCAGGGATTCGTGTTACCCACAGGAAGCAGCTATTGAGGGAACCGAACTAGCTCGAAGCCATAACAGGTGCTACAGTCAAATTAGTCCAAGGCCCGCCTGACGATCGCAACCCGATCATTTTCATTTTTCCATCCGATTCGGTTCCTCGCTCGGTCTCTTGCTCGGGTAGCTGGTCGCTGTTTCAGGTTTGTATGTGCTTTTGCTTCCGGGATAGTTTGACTGGTCCTTGAATCACCACGCGTCAACCAACCATACTGGGTCTCGAGGAATTTTAGATGTGGATTCTACACAACTTGGCAGTATCATAATGCGGCCAGAACTTACGTCGGGAGAACGATGCACCTTTAGCATGTACCTCAATGACTGCCGGCGCCGCACTTCGTCACTTTCATCCAGAGCAATTTTACCGAACAGTACGTAAGAGAAGACGTGATAAAACAATTATATCAACCTACGACTAGTACGAGACTTGCTTCAGACGACGCATTTTCAGTAGCGTTGGTGATGGTAAAAATTCGCTCTGTCTCTGCCTGGTTTCTGGCAGCCTTTGTGTCGTCTTGTGCGGCACTCAATACCGAGCTCGTCATCTCTAATGCCGTGGTCGCCCCCGACGGTTATCCAATCAAGTATGTTATTGTCATGCGACTGGTTAAAATCTCACCTAACAAATATTTTCAGTGCTATCGTAGTCAATGGTCAATCTCCTGGACCAGTCCTCACTGCGCTGAAGGTAGTAGTCTATTTATGTGGCTGTCTCTACCAAAAGGATTTACTTCAAGAAGGGCGAACGCATTCAAGTGAATGTCACGAATTTGTTAGTGGACGAGTCGATGAACAAGAGCACGACTGTGGTCAGTATCTTCTTTTATTCTGGGACGGTGCTGACTTCGCTCCAGCATTGGCATGGAATCAGGCAATATGGATCGGCCCAGATGGACGGAACAGCTTCAGTGACACAGTGCCCCATCGCGTCCGAGCAGTCGTTCGTGTATGATTTCACACCAGCGAACCAGAGCGGGTCATTTTGGTGAGAAATATCTGTTTGCCTTGCATATATTTATTTACTCGTGCATCAGGTATCATTCACATTTCCAGCTCCAGTATTGTTGGTAATTTCATTCTTCACTGGAATAAAAAAATCTTATCGTTGGTGCAGGCGAAGGTTTGAGAGGACCCTTGGTCATCTATGACCCACTGGATCCCTACCAGGGCATGTACGATGTTGATAACGGTCGGTCTAAACCTTGACTACACGTGTAGTTGAATGTGCTAAGAACAATGTAGGATCGACCATCATTACTCTCGTGGATTGGTAGGGTCATCATCACTTTTACTGCTTTGATTGAATCATCTGGTCAAAGGTACCATGTGAATGACTACGACATCTCCGTTACCGATACTCCTGCTTCGACTCTCTTTAATGGTATGGGCCGTTTTGAATATGGACCACTGGTACCTCTCTATGTCCTCAACGTCGTGCCGGGGAGACGCTACCGTATTCGGTTAATGAGTATGGCATGCAGAGCAAACTGGGTGTTTACGATTGACAACCACGTTTTTACCGTCATCGAGGCGGACAGTGAACTCACAACGCCTCTGGAAGTCGACTCGATCCAGATTTACGCCGGACAACGGTACTCTTTCATCTTGGTTGCAAACCAGCCGGTCGACAATTACTGGATTCATGCGATGCCCAATTATGATACCACCTTTGTAGGAGGTGTCAATTCTGCGGTACTAAGATATCTTGGAGCTCCGGAGGTCGAACCCATCTACAGAAATTGGAATACAACCAACCCTTTGTCGGAATCGAACTTGCATGCGCTGATGGACCCCGCAGCCCCTGGTGTCGCGCAGTCTGGTGGCGCAGACGTATCGCTAAATCTAGTAAGCGTGTGGGATGACAACTTCAAATTTCTCATCAATGGCTACACCTATACCTCGCCCTCCGCTCCGATCTTGCTGCAAATTTTAAACGGAAATTTGGATATTTCTACTCTGGAACCTTATGGGTCAATTTACACCTTGCCTGCCAACAAAACCATTGAGGTGTCTATACCCGGCGGACAACCTGAGGGACCGGTAGGCAATGCTAATATCTCTTTACCTTACGTCTCTCATATACTATCATCCTAGCATCCTTTCCACTTACACGGAGTGGGTATCGCTTGTTATATTCTGTTGTCACTCTGGTTCACGTATCGTACAGCACTCCTTCTCTGTTGTAAGAAGCGCTGGAAGTAGCGTCTACAACTACGCTAATCCTGTCCGACGGGATACGACAAACAATGGTGGATCAAGCGACAATGTGACAATTCGCTTTAGAACCGATAATCCAGGGCCATGGTTCTTTCACTGGTACGATCTCGGTACTGTTATCGACCCTGGCTAATTCAAATGACATCTTCTAGCCACATTGACTTCCACTTGGTAGAGTAAGTGTTATCTTATCACTAGGTGACCATCTGATTCAACTTCTTTAGGGGTATGGCTGTGGTCTTCGCAGAGGATCCCCAAGATACTGCATCAGGCTTAAACATAACAAGTAAGGCTTAGAACTGATGTTTGATATCCTGTCCTCATCTATGGCTTCTGTAGGTCAATGGAAACAGTTATGTCCGACCTACGATGCCTTAGCACCAACGGAACAAAAGCGGCATCTCCGAAATCATAGGAGGCACCAGATCGGTCACTGATTTTATGTGCAACTTTCGAATACCAGCATACTTTATTAGATTTACGCCGGTCAGGTGCTGGGATGCAGCCTGCCGGAATACCCCGGTACCATGTGTCCCGCTGAACGGTTGCGCTTTTTGCTTCCTTCATTCGTTTTTATTTATGCTATGACGTCGAATTCGTCGTTCATCGCACCCTCACTCGCTCGGATACTCTTTCTTATACCCGCCCACTACTCCCCTCAAATTATCACACTGTAGTTAACACCCGGTACTTCGTTGTTTAAGCGTTATTACAGTCTACTGCATCAATTATATTAGGGAGTTTGTGCTAAGAAATTTATTAACTTACGGGCCGTCGATTTTACACTTAGCAATTGGAGCCTGGAGAAATAGCCTCGAACTTGCCGAACTCTCGAGTGACCAACTAGGATTTAATACTCATGTATTATGCAGTTGGCACTTATTGCACCAAGTAGAGCGCCATTTCACACCGTGAAAACCCCAAAAGTCACTTGCCAAAAACTCCCTATTCCACAACTACTCAAAGAGTCATGTGGCATGGTCGAATTCCTAAGTAGGTATTCCGCCCACCCGAGCGGCTCCACCTGCTTACGCCCCATCCCGAACAAAACGCTCGGTCCAACTCAACCTAATACATCATATCAGCGGCTGCTCTCAAGACAAAGCTGGATTAGCTCATCCGTGTTATAACCCGCAGCACTTCAAATTGATAACATCTCTCCTATGGAGATATGTCCGAGGATATTAGCTGCTTATATGTTTCACTGCTTCGTTGCTACCTAGTAGCCGAACTCTCATAGTTCCTGGTGGGTGCAGTAGCTTCCATCTAGGCCCCTTGCATTAGCACATGTACCTCCAAATTTCCACGGATCCATCTTCCCATCACTCGGCCGCAGTCCCCACACAACCGCATTTACTTGTATGTCTGCGTGTGGTTATTATTCTACCTCCTGTTCTTTTGTCCAAGGAAAAAAATAGCGCGCCGAATATCCGGACAATTAATCTAGTTGCCTCCCTGAGGCCAACCTATGAGCGTATGAAAATAACGGAAAGGCTTTCCTGCTCGAATTCATTGATAGGTTGGCCTCCACAAATCACAATTGTACTATATGGCAAGATTACAATAATTTCCTCAGACCCTTTCAGGCTAGAATTTCGGTCCGATAGTCAACGAAAATATCCAAGGTACGTAGAACACTGCCAGGGGATGCATTGCACTGTGCCCATCATCTTCCCCTGATTAGCGTAATAATTGGGCTATGTTCCAACACGATTCCTATGCCTTCTGATTGGCTTGCCAACAACTATGCAGGGTATGGAGACTCCACAGCCGTCTTAGCTTGGACGCTCTCAGGCTGAATGGAACTGACTTACACCCCTCATACCCTTCTCTGTCTCGTTGGTTTCAGGAATACGGTGTGGACGTCATTCTGGACTAGACCAGTCCCATGAATGGCCTCGTTAGGTTGTCCAGAGTTTCCGCTATGAGTCCTTTACAAAGCTTCTACACGCTCGTGATCGATTGTTCCCTTGACTGAACTTGGACTGCAATTCATACGCATTCAGTGAAAAAGTTGTCATATCCATAGGAGACGTATCGGGCTCTCAATTTCCCCAACAATGAGTACGGAGCACCGAGAACTAAGCCGCATCTTAAACCAGATTTAACACGAAGGATTCTTGGCAGGATTAACTTCTTTAACACTAAACGATTGAAGTGAACATGAATACTTCATCTTCTGGTGATGACATCGTTGCAGGCTCGGGCTCTGTGGTCATCACCATCTCCCAATCCCGACGCTGCGTATCTGAGATTGAAAAGCTTAAAGCTTCTTAAGACAGACAAAATTCTGTCAAGCACGCTGACTCACCTGTTGGTCCCCAGGTACATGGGGCCTCTTTATGCGCAGCAGGCTTTGCAGACCTCACAATTGGGTCATGAATATCGCGTGTGATATTCCTCTCCAAGTCCTTGATGGTGGGGCGCTTACCGGAAGACAGCGATACGCGCAAGGATGTCCAATGCTAGCTTTCGCTTGTTTAGTACATCAACCAGTGTTAGATATTTTCAGCGAATTGTAATAGGAGATAAGATGACTACTTATCGCGTGACATCTGTATTAATATTGTATGCCAGTGGTACCGACAGGGCTTAAACAGTAACTGTGGATCACTTCCCTTAGGTTTGGCTGCCCAGTGGATATTTACAGAACGCGGTGATAAGGAATGGGTTACCAGCTCAGTTAGAGCTGTGAATAGAAACATGCTACGCCACTGATAGCATCACTCCAGCGCCCCAAATCAGGCTCTGCAAAAAGGGGGGGAGGGGCGAAACTTGATCCTATCAAAAAAAAGGTCTTCGACTCCTTATGAGGCAACATATAGCAAGATTCGAGCACATGGCAGTGAGAAAGTCTTGAATGAGTACTTGTGTATTCCCAAACGACCCGGAAGGGTATGGCTCGAATGACCAGGGGCGGTTAATGCTGCGTGAATTGTTAATGACAAAGAAAGTTCGGGATTCGGGACGTAGCATCATCTCAATATTTGTCAGGTGGGTCCGTATGTACGAATTCGAAAGTCCTTGACCCTAGTGATACATCGAAACCGTGCAAAGTTTAGCCTAAGTGGATGACAGATGTGAAATGATGGCGCAGTAAGTCGGAGAAAGACAAGTACGTATTTGTATTTACGTAGCACTATAGTGCCTCGGCCAGCACAACCTCCGGAGTACTCGCTGTATCATAGGCAATTATTAATTTATTTCGAATACTAATAATCCAAGCTGTAAATAGTAAAATACACCAGGCAGAGAAATGAGAGATCTATAGGTACAAGACTACTGCTATATACTTGGACTGGTTGACGATGCCATACGTATGGAAACACGAGAATGTGACGACGCTCGAATTAACAACGAAATCAATACAAAGGCTGTGAGATAACATAAAAAGAAATCATCCACGCATCATATTATTTCACTGCGTTCGGTACCCAACACCATCAAAATAACCAGAATCCCGCATAAAGGAGGTCCAACGTTCATCAAGTCTTGAATCCTGTGATACCAGGCCAAGTCCGGCGATCTCCGTAGGTACTGGCCGGGTTTGTTGACCATGGTATGGGGCCACAGAGGACGAGTTGTACTGATAAGCTTGCGACTGGGAGGGAGCAGGTGGAAGCGGAGGTTGACTATATTGCTGTGAGGTTTCACTCGCCGGGGCCCAGTATGTAGATGACCCTGCAACAGGTGTCGGAGTAGTGATGTGCAGGGTGCACAGCTGAATGAGATACAGGATGCAGGGGAGGATATGGATAATCCGAACTCTGGGGCTGTCGCCATAATTGGGTCGGAACGTTAGTGCTTGCACTAGGTGCAATGGAATTCTCTGGATGATGCACGTCAAAACGAGCACTACGCTCCAAGGCTGGATGAACCCAGTCAGCTCCGGGCTCCGGGCGATACATCGGCGCGGTTTGTTGCTCGGTGGAACCAGCTACTAGATATGCGCTGCTGCTAGAAGAACCCTCTGGGTACTCCGCAGCGAGACTTATAGGCCGTTTCACCGAAAGGAATCTAGTCCTTCCAGCAAAGATATCGAGTTCATCGTCATCTTGCTCCGCCTTTATGCTCCATTTCTGACCGAGCTGTTGTGATGGCTGTTCATTCTGAGCAGCAGCGAGGGCAACGTGCGCCTTCTCCCTCAGTTTGGTGATGATTGGCTGTGGTTTTGTCTCCATTACATGATATACCAAGCGTGAAAGGAACGAATACTGACTAGAGCCTTAGCAGCGCGTCTGCTATGTGCAGCTGCTCTTGAAAAAAGACGGCAGGCATCATCCAATTCCTTCATAGCATTAGACGCCAGAGGAGATTGCGGGCCTCGAGTGACAATTGTCCCAAAGACGATCTATCTGACTATCAGCTGCAATCGACCTCGAGATCCAAGATACTTACAGCTGCAGAAAACGCGAAAGTCCAGACAGTCCAAAAGCGAGCACATATACTAGGACATTCTTGGAACGCTTGTTGGATGGTTCGCAGTATCGTTTGAGACGCCCGGTACGCAGCCATGAATGACGGCGAGTATGCACTCTTTAACGGATTCACAGGGTTCTCAATGATAGCCTGCGCAAAGAAACTGCGATGAATGTAGAGTAGTACTGAGCAATAAATTAGCCATGATAGCCTACAGGATACAAAGGTAATATACTTACGAGTTTCCTTAGAGTGAGACATCACTAGACGGCCCATTAACTTTGCAACACTCAGTGGTTCCTCAGAAATTGGTGGGGGCGAGGTACCAGATGCTGGAGCGCCAACATCTGGGAATGGATACTCGCGAACTTTGCGATCGATTTCCATTATTACCGCATAATTCGGTGCTTCAGCCGTCAAAGTACGCGTGGCGACTTCTGTGACGCAATCAGCCGCATACTTGACACACCACGACGCGACTATATCGAAAGATCTAGTTGGTGAAGACATGAGAACATACGTGCAGACTCACATTCTTCGTGACGACTAATTTCCACGTCGCTTCCGGCAGAGGCTGAATGCTCGGGGAAACAGCAATCCACATAAGCCAAGGAAAAAGTCGGCGGACGACCGGTGTGTAAGCTCTACGTTGAGAATGTCGATAAAATCATCATAAGGAATCAGAAGGCTGTGCTTACACTCCAAGCATCAGCAACAAAGAGATCCCAAAAGAGAAGGCGCCGCCTTTGGACAACTTTGGCAGGAAGACCCCACTTGGCACTATCCCGATCTGAACCCGAATAAGATCAAATTGTTCCTTGATAGATATGAACAAACATACGAAGACCGATCTAAACGACTTTTCATCAGGTGAGAATCACATAGATAGAAAGACTACGCACACTTTGGGAAAGATGCGCGGCAAGGATAACCAATGACCATGTTGTCTCCATACTGGTGTCTTTGCCAGCAAGTTCATTGCCGCTCATAGCGTTGTAGGCACCCAACAGATGAAGTGCCTGGATAGTGACCAAGGAGGGTTTCTCCATGACTGGCTGCAAGCAGATGCTAGCGCGGGCAAGTTGATGGTAGTGCTCAGCCTCAGAGTTGGAGGCCTGTTGCGTAAGGTCCACGAGAGCTCCGATAGCAAAGATGAGTAAAAGAAGTCCAAGTTCATGAACTCCTTTTGATTCGTCCGGCGGCATCGCAGTGCTGTTTGAGTAATACATTGGGATTAATTCATCCATCACCTGTTCTTGCGACACGCTGCGGAATAGCCAGCTAGCTTGCTCGAAATAAGTCTGCATAAGGTACTTGGCCCGATCCAAAGGTGGTAGATGAC
The DNA here is from genome assembly GCA_016758765.1 of Suillus cothurnatus. Lineage (NCBI taxonomy): Eukaryota > Fungi > Basidiomycota > Agaricomycetes > Boletales > Suillaceae > Suillus > Suillus cothurnatus. Next base: position 43,894 of record JABBWL010000101.1, on the reverse strand, counting down.
TTTCTATCAGTTCATGAATAGCCGTTATTGGGCCCATAGGGGTGAAAGGGAAGGCCTGCGAAAACATCCTAAATTCTTGCGGTAATCCAGGGCTCAATGAATCCCTGCTAGATTCGGGACTAGAGGCATCTGCATTTTCATTTGCGACGATTTTATCCGACTAATGGAACAGTTGCATGAACCCAGCCACACAAAAAGTAAAATGCGCACCGCCAATAAGCACTATCAAGTGGAATGAATACATGTCTCTTTCACATAATAGAACACTCACTTCAGGTCCGCCTGTGGGACCGAAAAAGCGTGATATGCCGTTATCAGTGATGGAAAGTGTTCCAAATGCATCTAGAATCTCTGGAGGATTCGACGGCCCCGGTATATTATCTCCAGGCTGGGCAATAGGGCTAAATTCATCCTTTTGATCCGCGCCACGAAGGTCGTCACGAAGGAGCGGGTGAGGTTCTGCCGAATGCTGTGACTGAAGGACTCCAAGAGCATCTTCTAGTTGACGGATACGTCCACTCATATTGGATATCTGACGATGAAGATGCTCGGTTGCAGCCAGAACAAACCTACAATGTTGCAAGAGTTAGAACAATGAAAACTAGCAAAAGTTGCATGGTGGCGTACCGAGTCCCCTGTCCAGTAGCCAAGCTTCCTGTACATGACACGAGCGAATAATTAGCATAAATAATATGTCCATAAAAAAACACAAAAATTACCATTAGGACACAACGCAGCACAACCTCGTCTCTAAATAAAGGTATTTAGTTTTCGACGTCGACGCCATGTGACGTAGAATACTCGCCTGACATGACTGGCAGGGAATCTGCTTGTCACACTTTATCTTGAGCCTTTAGCACACGCATATCATGTCAGATTATCCAAAAAAAACTTCTATAACAACTGTGCGAAGGTCGCACCTCCTACACTCGGCGCACGAGATCTGCCCGTTATTCCTTTTCTGTTCGATCTCGCGTGCGTGGCCGCCGTCGAAACGGAAGTCTTCTCCCTCTCTGCGGCTCGACTTGCGCTTCAACTTGCCTTTCGTTGTGTCCGGCGGCATGGTTATTGCTGGGAGAAAAGCTAAGAAAAGTGAGACTGAATTCCCGGAATCAAATGCATTTTCTGGTGGGAACTTTACAAATACTGACTATTAGTCAAGGTGAGAAAGTAACGCGAGTGCCGTTGCAAGCAACCGTGAAAAACAGTAATTCCAGGATAGCCAAGTCTTTATCTGCTCTGCTATACATAGATGCACACTGATCTTGTATCAATATGCATGAGACTCCTTGCTCAATATTCGCTCAATACTCGAGATTATCCCGCTGCAATGCGGCTGCATAGACTGCAATTGTTGATGCAGACGACTGAGTCGACGATGATTATATCCGACTGTATCGGGATTTCAGCCTAACTTACCCCTCACATCAACACGTTGAGCTCATGAGACGCCTTCTCCATCACCGATTTCACAGTCAGCGGCGCGCATGCATAAGTGGTATTGCCTCGTTGTCCCTGACAGGGCGCAGGAGCTTTTACCAAAGATATGGCTACCATTCTAACGAGCCTGTTAGTCATTTCTATTGCATTGCATTGGCGTCTAGTGGCTACCCTTGGTTGCACTGTGCAGCTGGGTGCTTCTCCTCTTGAACGGCACCCCTAAAATGCAATGGTGGCTCAAACACAAGAGGAAACACGAAGCCTGATGCTTCCAAGACTTTGCGTAAGTACCAAAGATAGACGACAGTTTTCCTCTTTGTAAGTTCCTCTTATATAGTTTGTAACGTGTCCGTCTCCGACGGGCGTACTTTTGAATTGAATGCAGCCACCGCCCTGATGACACGGGTTGTATGAAAAGCTTATCCCTATGATATTACCACACCTGGTGTGGTAAGTACATTAGTACCGAACAAATTGGCGATAACGATTGACCTAGACCGTCTAGTTAAACAGTTTATCCATGGTGAATTAATGAGTTTCTGATACTGTCGACTTAGACTTCGATGTTGAACCCGCGCGGCTGATGTGCCTGCATCTGGCGGACAGCTGGTGTATGTAGACGACAACGAAGGCTCTAGCCTTACTGACTAAGCTATCCAAATAGTGGCAAACACCCGCCTGCACCCCTGATGCAAGGGTAAAATGTTCTTAGGTAAAGATGTTGCATACTCACTCTACGTCATTGCTAAATTTCTTGGGCATCATTCCCATCGACATTTTATATTCAACGCTGTGCGATCTTGCAAGTAAGTTAAGTTCTTTGGTTAGAAGCCTGCGACAGCCCGCCACCCACCAGAGAAGATCCGAATAGTGTACCCACAGCCTTCATGGAAGTGGAGTTTTTGACGTCATAAGAATGCAGGCTCTCTCGCTTATCACCTTTCCACCGAATGAACCTCTAAGTCGAGCATTCTAAACAATGCGTTAGGAATGTTCGGTGATCACCATCACAGAGATACATGACCCCAGTTACGTGCGAAATGTTTTCTGCACCGAAGAACATAGGGTAGCGCAGTCACGTTTATTGTGGCGGCTGTGTCGTTCCATACAATTGGCCAAATTGATCATCCTGACGGCGGCCTGGGTGGATGCCCATGGACTATCTTGACTTCTACGCTGATGTGTTTTTCTGGAACGATCGTGTCAGACAAGGTTCACCTTCACAATGGGGATAGTCTGTAGTGGTGTACCCTGCAGTTCGGAAAACGTTTGGAATCTTCAGCGTCAAGAAGAGTGACCGATCCTTGGAGAACACATTAGCCTGCGGTGAATTGCATTTCATAAGATAGTTGCCCGCCTTGGAATACCACATGTATTCGAGAACCAGTGGATTGGTGGGCGATGGGCGAATGATGCAAGTTGACCCCAAGGAAGGCCCCAACTTCGCGCCACTCTCAAAAAAAACATCCACATCCACATCCTGAAAGGGCATTGTTTCCGAGTACAAAAAATGCAAAAAAATCAAGAACCAATTCCTCATCCGCCGTGCACTAGACAGACATGGACCGCGCCGCCATTCAGCATGCTGCCATATCCAAAACGGCCACGAAACGAACCTACACCCACAGTGTGGCAGGTGCCGTACCGTTCTTGAATATGACACACACGCCGACTGGCCCACGATCAACTTCCTTGTCAACCAGCACTATTTCGTTTGTCCAATCAAGCTCGACTTTCGTGGGCCTGCCCCATCTCATTTCCCCTCCGAACCTGATGACACACAAAACGCACTGAGTCGGCAACACGAGTCTGATGAAAACATGGGTGCCGCTGACGGCAGGTACGATGAACCATTCATCACGGGTTTCAGCAAGCAGAGGAAAAGCGAGGCTCAGCGGAAACAGGAGCTCGAGGACGACGAGTACACCGACGATGTCCGACCCACATCCGTCAGGTGCCGCGGGTGTGACAGAGAGATTAGCCTCGACAAGCGCTCGAGGTATTACCCAGGATTGTGGATGAAACATCGAGGGAAGTGTGCAAGAGTTCAAAAGATCGAGGTGAGTTGATTTCTCCCAAGAATGGAATAAGTAAATAATTCAGTTTTTCAGACCGAGAAACTTGCCCGAAGTGGAGACAGTTTTTATCCATCAAATGTAGAACGGCCGCCAACAGCTGCTAGCTCGTTTGAGCTAGATAATCCCCGAATAGACGGCATTTTGCGAGCGGCGAACTCTGTTAAGTACAATGCACCACGACCAATGGGACTCTCGGATAGCGAAGATCCGGAAGAGGGAAATTTGGATCATATCCCTTTCAGCAGTAAGTGGGCCCTCGATATGAACAAACACTATTGTTCACCACGGAGTAGCATTGAACCAGCAATTTTATAACGAGTGCTGGCAAAGGGGAGACAGATCATGGAAGTACCGGTACGCCACCACAAAGGAAATCATGGAGCAAACATTGGGCGACATTGGTTACTAATGATGTGGTGAGTATTAAAACGCCAAAATTCAGGGCATGTAAATTTATCAATCCTTTAGCACTTACTAGCACCGAATTGCAAGTGCTGTTAAAGCGTTCTTGGCAAATAACGTCACAAAGTTTCCTGTAAACATCATGTGGTCTCCCAAAACATTGTGGCGTTCGCTCTAAAAACAAGTTGCCAAATATAATTTCTGCAATAGATTTTTATGATAAGACAAACGAATAACGTGGAAAATAATATTACATACACTTACACGTTGACCTTGCGAAATCGTACCAAATTTCATTATGCTGTAAACTTGCACTAGTCACTGCCTCTGTCCTCGAGGCTTCAATGCACCAGGATTCGGCACTCAGGTAACGTAGAACCTTCATCTTGACCAGCAAAATGTCTTCTCAACCATACTTCGAGACCGTCAAAGTAGTATCACTCACCTCACCGCATTCCGCAGACTGACAGGCTCGTATAGTCATTTGCAGAAGTTCCAATCAACGTTGATGGTGTGGAAACCTCTATTTTTCTGGAAGCCTCTGAAGGACTTGTTCAATTGTTCGGTACGATATAATAATTACGTCCAGCAAACGCCCTTCAAATGTGTTGTGGATTTAGATTTGCTTGGCTCTGGCGTATTCGGCTTCGTTCAGAGTGATATAAAGGGCAATATAGGGGAACGTCCTCCGTTTTGCCTAGCCCTATCATACCAACCCTCATACTTTTTTTTCCACGGTACAGGGCGTACGAACTCGCTACCAGGCCGATACTTCGCGTTGCTCCACGCTTGAGAATCTTGTGAGAAGCGAAGCATCATCGGAGGACCGACATGGCACCGGTTGTTTGATACGCCTGACCCGGTATGTTCGACCCTTTTAATATCATGTGTCATTTATCATATTGTGATTTCTCTAGTGGTTTGACATTCCTGTGTAGAGGTCATTCTAACCCCATCTATGTAGACATAGAAGGCAACTGACTCGGATGAAATAGCTCTTCAACATATGCAAAGTGACCCTTTGGTGGAACTACACGTGTGCTTCAAGCGTTCATACGACGAAGTGTTGAGACCCCATCATACGTTTCTTGTACGGTCACTAGCCGCTGTACGTCATACTGCTTCCCTGCGCATGTGGCTACTGATCATTTGTGGTACTTTCAGGTTGCTGTTCGGGCCGCTCCATATCGCCGTGACTTCTATACTCGTATATCGCAAGGGGCGCCGATAGAAAAATTAGACGCGGAGCTAGGAAAATGGCTGTCTGGACTTGATGTAATTGTGAAGCGGCTGAAGGGGTTCATCGAGGGAGAAGGATACGGAAGGATATGATGTGTATGGAGAATCCTGTATTGATATCGAAGAATAAACATGCCGCATTAGCGCTGGGAGATTCATTAAGAAGGCGAGGACGCCGCCGGTTCAGCTATAAGAGCGAATCTAAGCGCCTGTTGTGGATTACACCAGAAGTATATTTTTACTTAATCAAACGAAGAGTCCGCGGAAACGAGGCTGTTCGTTGGTAGATGGTAAGTTCATTGCCAGTGTGATAATTATGTTCTTCTAAAATATCATATTATTAAATGGAGAATTAGGAGAAGGCCATGCATGTCACTTGGCGTGTGTTGGAAAAAGGGGCGGCTAGAACAAAAATATACACAGGCGCTTGACAAAAAGGAAAATTGGTGCCTCAATCAAGCATAGTGTCGTGATCGACAGCCAAGTACTTGTACGTACTTGGAAAAGGATTCGGAAATCAACCGACGGCAACTTTGTGCGGGGAACACTCAAGAACGCAGGTTTGCAAAGAATATTGCAAGCGAAGGTACGCGGTAATTGGTTCAGGAGGCCGAAAAAAAACTTACCATATGGCTACATGTGTTTTTTTTTTCTTTTGTGCGGCGATAGATGTGAATACTACGTGGCGGTTGGGTTCCGAACACGCAGTTATACCAAGAATTTCCTGAACATATAAGATTTCTTCACACGGGAAATAGGAAAAACACAAAGATTTGAATAATACATCTGTCCACATGGGTTCGGTGTATTTCCCAAACTAAGCAAAATTCTTCAATGCCGCAGTTGCCGTACAAGCCGCCGGATGCGATGAGATTGGAGATCACGAAAGTGACAGCGGAATGACCGATGAATGTGGGACAAGCTTGTGAGAAAAGGTGGTGATAACGGGGTGAGGAGAACGGGTGAACCGAGTAAAGAGAGAATTTCCGTCTTGAGGATACATGGAAGTTTCTCTCTTATTAGTCACTTGTCTAGCCCTATTGTAATGTCACCGAGAGAATCGCATCGCATCGTTTGATGAAGATTTCTAGTCAAACCTACCGAAGAGTATCTCTGTCATAATAAGTTTGACAACCGAGTCGGAGAGGAAGCAGAATCACCTGTTCGTCGAGGTTAATTTATTCAGGTACAAAAACCTTTTTCGATCTTTTCGCCGGCCGTGGGAAATTAAATGTTGTTATGTTTCTGCAAGTGCCGGATCTGTGACATATATTTTCTCTGTAAATACGTTTTGGCACCCGAACAGCAGCTTACACATATTAACCCTTCCCGACCTCCCCCAACATCACACCTAATTCTCTCTCCCATCTTCTACCTCAATCCTCCACTATTACTCTATGTCAGAGGATATGGATGTAGATGACCTCAAGTATTTCTTTACCCTTCCCAGCCCCCAATTATTTATCCGCTAATTGATAATCATCAGGTCCGACCTCTCTCCTCCTCGAGAGATGCCCCATCAATCACCATCTCCGTATGATTTTATTCGATCCTATGATCACTTTCACCAATTATTCTACAGAAATTCCCGAAAGCGGAAAACCCCTCCAGAACGAGGGGATTCAGCTGATGCTGAAGGCGAGAGTGTAGACGACTCAGTAGCCGTTCCGAAAGGCGAGTATGAAACCGGTCGTGTGATGTGTGAAGTCTGCGGTGAGGGTGTCTCCTTTCGTGACGAGGCAACCAGTGGTTTTACCCTGAAACACTGGGACGCACATCGCCAACAATGGTATTGATACTGCCTCGATCAATTATTTCTTCCTTCTCTAACGTCTCCCGACAGTGCAAATACCACTCAGGCCGTCCCAGAACCTGTTATATATACCCCAGAAAGTACCGCCGAGGCTCTTGCCAACCCTCCCGCCAAACGGCGCCGTGCCAAGCGTACAGAAGAGGAACGCATCGACTACCTCAGGGCGGATCCTTACGTTGCACAGTTCGAGGCATATCGTGTATTATGTGCTTCGTGTGACAAGTGGATCCGGCTCCGTCCTAATTCCACTTATTGCTCCATCCCTTGGGATGCTCACCGCAAGAGTTGCTTGTCAAAAAAGATGTGAGCAATTCCATACCCTCTCTTATCATTTCGGCACTCATATATCCCCAGTAACAACAAGAATGGCTGTGCCCTCGAAGAGAGAAATTCATTGCTCTCCAAAGACCCGGACGTCCGCAAGTTTGATGCCGAGCGGGTGCTGTGCAATACTTGTGACCGTTGGATCCAAGTCAGCCCTGAAAACCACATGCAGGCAGTCCAAAAGTGGCTACATCACAGATCGTCCTGTCAAAAGGGCACCGGACAGTCTTCCGCATCTCAACCAGAAGCTTCATCATCTCAGTGAGCTACTCAGTCTAACGTCTTATTTCGCTTTCTCATTTTTATCAAGGCCACAAAAATCTGACACAGCTGCCCGAGAAGGTCAACCTCAATCTGGGCATGTGTCTAGGCGTCCTTCGGGCTCTCCAGTCCACGGAAAAAACCCCATCCCGTTGACAACACCGTGCTCGCCATCTTCATCCTTCAAGGATTTGACACCCACCAATTTTCCAGCTCATGAGTCTCGTCGACGGAATGCCGAACAACGAGCCGCAACTCTCAAGGCTGATCCCCTAGTCGAAGAGGTTGAGCCGAATAGAGTCTTCTGTTCTCTTTGCAAGAAATGGGTCCAACTTCGGCAGGATAGTTCTTACTGTGCGTATCCATGGATACAGCATCGGGGAAAGTGTCTAGCCCGACAGTGAGTATTTTCTTCATGTCTGCTTTCTCGCGCGTCCCACACATTATTCACTGACACCCTTCCAGTCAGAGGCGAGCTCAGAAAGCTGCAGAAGTTGCAGAGATTAGAGCCAAAGGTGGCACATCCCATCCTGATGATGGAAGCTTGTCAGACGATGATGCGTCTGCTGAAGATGAACTAGAGTCAGAGGAACCGTACGACGCCCAGGACCTGCCCACGGATGATAAGCGCAAAGCTAGGATTTCGGATTTTCGGCCTCTCCCCACTACGAAGAAACAACGATCAGACAATGGAAACACCCGCACTGGCCCCGCCTGGATTGGCCCTGATATTGCCTCCACTAGCAAGAGATCATCGCAAGGCGTTCGCTCTATCCGTCCGAAGGGAAGAGCTGATAGCGACCTTCATGCGCCAACGGAAGCCTCTGGGTCGACAAGCCGTCTGAATCGCCGTCTTGTACTTGGTTTCGCTGACCTGACCACCATTCCTGGCCGGTACGTTTCTCCCACTAGCCTGGCTTGGTATTTCTAAATGATGATATTAATGAGCCTGCTGTCAGGATGGATTTCATTTTTTCATCAATCGCATACCTATTTATGACCACTTATGACAGCACGGATGACATGACCATATCTTCCCTGTTGACCTACTTAAATTCTGCTATACCTGCCGACAAACACGAGGACTTTGACACAGCCGAAGTTGTTAAAGCAGCAGCTGCCTTGCAGGACCGTGGTGACATAATTTTTGAAGGCGATATGTTGCGCCTTCCAGAATAGTGGGTAATTCCGGACGCTATAATTCTTGTGCATATATGTATACGTATTTTCTCGATTTGCATTTCTTGGACCTTTAACTCATTGTTATTTGCTCTGCATCCATGGCATTTCATCCGTCATGCTGATTTTTTTGTTCAACTTTGTCGACGACAATCGCATCGAAAGTGTATCTATCGCTCATACCACCGTATCTTGTATCATTGCTGAATTTCTTGAATGCAATGCGTTTTATGCGACGCATACTCTATACTAATCGGAAGTGCAGAATCCTGATAACGCGCGAGAAGGTCGTGGAACAGCTCCACGACTCTGAAAAAGAAATACTACTAGTACACAATAATGATGCCGACACAATCAGCATACTAGTCGTTGAACCATAAACAAAAGCAGTATAGTCCATCCCTGTTGACTACCGATTTTGTCGTTTGTTTATCTTCTTCTTTGATGGACCTGGGGTCTAACACCGAGTCGAGATGTGACGACAGGCGATGAGAGAAAAAACCAACCTTGTCTGCGGTCTTCTCCATTTCGGGGTATTTTGAATTTTTCTTGGTCGGTCAGGTTGCGTGCCAGTAATCGGTACGGCACGGGTAGAGTACTTACCGGTCGCCTTGTTGGTCTTGTCGACTCTTCTTCATCGACAGAGATCGTCCGCTTCACTTGCCGCATTGCGAGGTCCTTTTCGTCTTCAAACTCGCCAACATCGGAGTCATCGTTCGCTAACGGTTCGGCACGTCGAGGTTCTTTGACAATTGAATGGTTGGTTGCCTTATGCCCTGCGAAATATTTTAGCTAAGTCTAATTTTCCAAGCATGGCAATGCACCGGAATTCTGTTGAACCCCGAGTCCGGATGGGGGCTCGTTCCAGAAAGTTTCATCTTGCTTATCGTCCCTTGAACTTCCAATTCGTGGCTGCGAAAATCAAGGTCAGCTGTACATTGTTTATCAAAGGCGTGTTCCTTACAGCTTCCCTAATACGACGGGCTAGACTTGCTTCTAATTGCATGATACGTGCTTCATGTTGCTTGATGAGGTTGTCTCTCTAAAACCACAGTGGATCAGTGACAAATCGGAAGAAGCGAAGACCAACCCTTCGAATGTCATTGTTCTTTTCTACTAGCTCGCGCTCAAAGACTTCTCTCGCTCTTTGGGCAAGGTTCTGGACCAACGTCCACTCGTTGTCATTCTAAAGCGAACGAGGTGAACAGCCTTCGAAAAATCATACCCGTCTTACCAGGTCATTTTGTGCATGGCGGACGGTGATGTTCGTCGATCTTTGAAGAAGTTGCGTTTCGGATTGTTCAAGGTCGCAAATGCGCTTTTTCAGAACAAGGAGCTCTTGTTCATGCAAATCAGAAGGAGTTTCGGCAATAGCCAGGCGCTGGGTCAGTTCGGATATGACTTGTTGCTTCTCGACCAGCTCGCCTCGCTGAAAGTCTGTTTTAGAGTTTAGCTCTTCGATTTGTCGCTCAGCATCGCGAGCGCGTTGTTCTGCAATCTGCTCTGTGGCCTGTTGAATTCCCTGCTGTCGGGAGAGGACTGTCTGACAGTCTAAAAGTTCCTTCCGAAGGCTACCGACCAAGTCCCGTTCGGTGGCTGTGGCGGCGATGGCTTCGTCGAGTCTACTCTGCAATGAGCGTTCGCGCTCCTCCACAACACTGGCGTGGTTGACAGATTGCGCCAATTTTTCGTTCAGAGCCTGTGTCACGCAATAAATATGCTAGTGGACATGTCACCAGAGTATACGCTACCAAAATTGTGTTATTCGTGGATTGCAGACGATCCTGTAGACAGGTGAGCTCAGCTCAGGGCAAAGAAAGCGCGGGGATTACGTGAGCTTCGCCGACGCTTTCCTTGGTGAGCCTGAGAGTAACGGACTGGTCGTCGAAACGTTCCTGAAGGACCTGGGGCAAGGTAAATATGAAAAGACTGGATGACACGAAACTGACCTTCAGCGACGTTCGCGTTTCTGCGAATCTAATCGCAATGGTCAAAGATTTCGTTGTGAAAAGAAAACTTGAACTACCTTTCGCGGTAGCTCTCCTCCTCTCGCTTCGCATCTGCAAGCTGCGCGTGTACAGTTTTGAGTTTATCGAGGAGTGTATCGCGCTCCGACACGAGCCTCGCACTCTGCACGGATTGCTCCCTTTCTAGGTTCCTAATATCTGCCAGTCCCGCTTCAGCAGCCTGGAGTCGCTCTCTGATAGATTCGCTTTCGGAGGTGAGGCGCGCATTCTGCTGAACTAGAGTTTTCTCAAGATCTTTTGAGACTTCCAAGCGCGATTCAAGGTCTTGCGATCTGTTGTGAGCATGCACTAACTCCGCCTCGGCCTTCTGTAACCTGAGTGTCAAGATTCAGTAGGCGCTATCGGTAAATTATGGCAAGACCCACCTCCCCTCTAGGCCCTTCAGGTGTTGTTCCTGGAACGTGACAGTGTTCTGCAGGATCCGAGTTTGCGTTTTACGATCATTCATATCTTCTTCAAACTCGGAAATTCTGAGAATGTTATGTTACCAGTAGATGAATTACCAAAAACGCAAAATCATACTCCTGTCTCATAGATTCCATTTCTTGTCGCATGGAATGTACCATCGCTTCGCCGTCTTGCAAGCTGTTGCACACAGAGTTAGGCAAAACATCATATCATATAAAGATCATATGTATTCATTACCGTGACTGGCTGTGAGCTAGTCGTTCCTCCGCTTGCGCAAGTTTGCTGAGAGCGTCAATTGTTTCATGCTTCTGGAGCTTCAGGTACTCAGCCACATCTACAACACGCTCGGCTGGGTGGTCTTGAGAATCGCTATTCATCAAGATGACAATGACGAAACTTACAAGTTCGCTCAAGATCCGATGCTGTCGAGGCAATCAGCTTTCTGTCATTCCCAAAATGCTCCTCCAGTTCTGCGACGCGCGCCCGGGCATCTATTAGCTCAGAACCCATATTTTGCAATTTTTCACGCAGGAGATCGGCCACCTGTTGAGCTGCACACATAATGTGCCATGCTAATTTCCCATAGGAAGGTGTGACTCACTCCGAGTAAGCTCGGCCTGTAGCTCGTTTACAACTTTCCTTGTTTGGCCCACATTGGGCAGATGCCCAGTATCGTCCAGAAATACTTTATTTTTTCAAAGTCATAATTCAGTGGAAGTAAGGATAATAGTTCTGAGAATGAACTAACCTTGGAGGCCAGTACGAGCAGCGTCCCGAAGCTCCTCCAGGCTTTCCATTGTTTGTCTGGCATCGTCCACCAAGGTGGATGACGCTTGAAATTGGATTCGGAGCGCCTCATAAGAATCTCTGAGCTCGACGCAACTGCATGGAATCAGCAAATGGGAAACTAATACACGAGCTAGTTGAGAACCTCCTGTTAACCTTTTCAATCGCTTCCCTGCTTGTCAATTTAAGCTGAGCGATTCGTCGAGATAGTTCTGAGTTTTGATTAGAGGCGTCCGAGGCCTGACGAGACAACTCCGAGTTCTGTCGCGAGAGATCTGCGACGAGTTTAATCTTAATACTAAGCTGGGATTCTAGTTCGGCGTTATGTTCCCGCTGTAATGGCGTTGATAGACATTGTGCTATGGAAAACTGAAGAGGGTCAGCTTACCAGTTTTGCCAAATCGACCTTCGCCTGACGATGATTGCTAGCCATTTTTGTGATGATGAGGTCCTCTTCTGTCATATCACTCTCAAGGACACCTAAACTTGATCGAGAGATGTCTTCTGTGGCCGTCTTTAATGGGGGATATCGGTATTCTGCAGGAGATTGTTGCTTTCCGAGCATCTTAAGCTGCTTGTGTCCATCTATATCTAGATGGATTACATAAATGACAATATTACAGGCGCAATGGCGCATATACTCACCGTGGTCCTCTTTCTTTATCTCCACGTTGGGACGCTACAATGATATACCAAATTTTCAGGATTGACTTAAGAATATATGCGGCATACCCTTGCTGAAAATACACCATTTGTGTCATAGAAAGAAGACGAGTGCTGGAAACTTGGGCTGTGCGACTCCAGATGGGAAGTTGTCGTATTGAACTTGAAACCGGGTAAACGGAGGCTAGATTCAGCCAACTCCCTGGAGGTTGCATTCTCTACAAGATTGGAGCTCCGTGTGGGTGCAAATGTTCGTTGCGAGCTGTTGCTAAATGCCGAAACTGCCGATTTTTTTTCAGTGTGTCCAGGTTGTGGAATCATGAACAGAGGCTTTTGACTGCTACTGTTGTCAGGTTGATTATGACGTGGTTTAGATAATAGGGTCATTCTGTGTCCTTGGTGAGGCTCCATTGAAGGCGCAGGTGAGGCGTGGTAGTGGTTCCTTGTCAAGTGGGGATGATCAATGTCTGCATGGTCTTAACGTCGACGCGCATGATTGAATCACGTGGCGCGCGTGATTAAAATAATTGCCTGCGCACGTGATACGAGCTCTTCAGAAATTCGCAGCTTGAGGGTTAGACTCGTGACCAGCCCGTCTATGGGGCACACCGCTGCGTCTATCGACGGTTTGCCTCATAGACGGGCTGGTCACGAGTCTACTTGAGGGTATGCTTGGGTTTGCGTATCAGAGTCATAGCAGTTATGATTGAACATGGAAGTCACTGCGAAGTATCATCCATGTCTGCAATCACAACTGCTAAGACTTGAAAAAGGTGTAGAAGGATAATTGGTTTGATCACGAGCAGTAGCAAATGTGATGAAGGCATTTATCCATGTAGGATCTAGGTATTATCGTACTATTTCCCTCGAGTATCGCTGCACCTATGAATCAGACAATTGTACAATGCCAACGAATGATATTGATATAATGCGAAGGATTAACATTTAACTACGAGGCTGGCAGGTAATCGTTATAACTCGAGTACAACTATATGACCACACGCGATACTTACTCGACAATCCCTTCAAGTGCTTCCGAGTTTTAGAGACGATGGCCACTTTCAACCATGACGATCGCAAAAGCCACTAGGGTAGTCGGTCTCGTAGCTACATAATCTGGCTCCAAAGGACTCACGCAACGACTTGGAGATGTGGCTGTTGGAGGATGCTGAAACAAGTCAGGATGCTCATGAGTGTAAAAACCAAGGACCAGAAATATTCGTATGACCTTTTTTTTGACTTTACTTTGACTACTAGAGACAACGTCCCCGGAATGCTTTCGACTATCTAAATACTGTCACTTCAGAAGATATAGACAGTTGAAGGCACTCCGGCTAGTGCGACCTGATTGGCAGTTGTATGGGCCAGTATGGCCCTCTTCTGGAAGCCTTTTAGTTCATGTCTGAAATCCCGGTAAGCCGTTACTTATCTGCACCTGCCGCACCTTGGAGATTACAGTGCGATTTGCGTTCCTAGGCCATACCAGTGACGAGGCACCGATCTGTATCATTGATATTGATGACATTATTCATGGACGGCCACACCAGTCCACACGGATGACCGTTGACTAAGTCAGTCTTCGTAGGTCCAAACCGATGACTTTGGGTACTTTGTCTAGCTGACAGTCTAAGGTTTTCATGATGCAAACTGCTTGACGCTACAGCGTGAGAGAGAATTTCTGTATTTGTATACCTCTAAAATTCAACGGTGTCCCAGCACCATCATATATCGGCCTTCAGTGTTCACTAACTTAGCCTCAGGCTATTTATTTGAGTTCCATTGAACCTCATACATACCAGAAATACCCGTTTTAACCATGCCCAGCGACTAGCGGGTCATTAGGGTAGCGCCCAGTACTGGTAGTGCAGTTGTCAGAGCATAGCTTCCGGCGTAGCAGCCATAGGAATCAGGACTCGTCATTGGTCGTACTGGTAGTCTTCATGAACGTACTGCTCTGGCCAGTAGTCGGAATGAATGCGCTGTACAGTCCAACAATGCGCAGAAATGAGAACTATAAAATCGATCAATGCATCACGCCCTCGAGACTGCACAATTACACCCGTATTACTACAAACCCCGTCCCATAAGCTATGCAGATAAGGTATTGAATGGGAGAATAAAAAGCACATAAAACGATAAATCATTATCATGTGAAGGACAGATTCCTGGATATAACAATACTTTTTGGATAGAGGTGGCAAATAAAACGGGGGTATAGCGCGCAGAAGCAGTCGGAATTGAAAGGTTTGAATGTTTGATAATATTGTAAATCATGTGAGTGTGGCCGCATTGAAGGAGCCCGGGTGTAATTTTGTCGTATTTAAGGAGCTCAGGCGTGCTTGACTAGATGACTGATTTGAAGGACATAGCGAGGCCCAAGATGCTAGAAAGTTTGGTGAGCGTGTTTGGGATAACTAACGCGGCACCCATACCTGGAATGGTTGCGTTGACGTCGGAAAGCTTGTCTCGAGCTTCGGCCATGACCGCCGCAAAGCCGCTACATAGGAATCAGTTCGTGGCTCAAACCTTACCTATGCATACGTACTGGTTCAAGTGGAAGTCGATGTGGCTGGCAGATACGTCATGAGGGTGTATCATGGAATTCAACAAGATATATGCTCACCAATGGATAAACCACGGTCCAGAATTGTCCGTGACGAAACGTATTGTAACGTTATCCCCTGTCGATCCCATACTTACGGTGTCTCTCCAGATCGGGTTGACGAAATTTGCTGTACTGTTTCCCGAAGTTCTAACAACAGCAAAAGTGTGCTGTCAGAGCGCATTAAAACGGGGAATCATACAGAAAAAAAGAATGACGGACTCCGTGAAGGTGTATAGGATGCTAAAATGATACTGAGTGACAGGAGTGAGAAACACTAGGGCGCACTTACTGGACCTCCGAGAGCTAAACCTGTATTTGGCAAGGCAATCTCCACTACTTTATTTGACGGAAGCTCGTATACGCTTCCGCTCGGCAGCAAATCTGACGGATGCCGCGCCCCACTGAGCATTTGCAACAGAACCGGTGTCGGAGGGTTGTGGTACGAAATATTGTTGATCCTGAAAATGCCATTCACAGTGGTGGCAAGTAAGTTGATGTGGACGTCTGCTTTTCCAATCTCAGGGGAACCGGGGACAGGAATGCTGAGCAAAGACGCAAGCTTTCCTTCGTTGAATGGCAAGATGTAGGGTCCAGGAGTGCTCGTAGGATCTTCATTGGGCGCTCCGTTGTACCTGAGGATGGCTTGACTCAAGCCACCTGCAAACGTTTGGTTTGGAAAATTGGATGGCGCCCGAACCCAATAATTATCCACAGGCTGATTTGCGTAAACGACGACAGAGTAGCGTTGTCCAGCGAGTACTGGAAGCGAATCCACAGTCACAGGAACAGTTTCGATGCCGTCTGCTTCGATGATTGTCATGGTATGGCCATCAATAGTGAAGTTATAAAGAGGGTCACAAGAAAGACCGATGATGCGGAACCGGTAGCGCTTTCCCTGCTCGACATTGATGACAGCGAGAGGTGACTTGGGTCCGCCACGGTAACGCCCCAGACCATTGATGAGGGTGGAATTGTAGGTGACAGGGCCAAAAATTTTGTTCAACTTGGGCGTAGGATCGTGGTACCTGAAGGAACTTGTAAGATTTAAAACGCAAAAGGTTGACAAGACAACTCGTACCAGTCGGAAAGCGTGATCACAGTGTTCTCTATACCAAGGGCTGATCAATGCTCGGTCTAAATATGGAAGCAAAGATACAAACCGTCATCTATGTCATACAAGTCTTGATGGGGATCATCAGGGTCATATATGACAAGTGGTCCTCTAAGACCGTCACCTGGACGTAAAGCTATATAGCGTGGGTCGCATAGACAGCCATGGACACTCACAATACTGGGTGGAAAAATGCGAGTGATACCTATCGTAAGATATACTCTAGCATTCCTCATCCACAGAAAATGGAAGCACGAACCAAAAAGTTCCAGTCTGGTTGGGTGCGCTAAATTCGTGGAGGAATGAGCGATTTTGAGGGATTGGACACTGATTTATGAACGATGCGCCATCCGCCCAGTTCGTCTTCCTTTGTTGGATGCCATGCCAGTGCTTTGAAGGGTATCAGGGAACTTGAGGTGAGAAAATGAGTAAAACACGTACGACGCTCGTCAACAAAGGCATATCTTTGTCATGTAATCTGTTCACCACGTTGATACTAAAGTTGTCATTCTTGGAAAATCAGCAGCAGACGTTAATTAAACACTCGCGCGAACCTTCTGCGCCTTGATGAGAGGGCCAGGAAAAATCCCTCCTGCGAGTGTTGCCCTATAGGGGATAAATATAAAGACACGCAGGGGAACATGTAAGTATTAACTCACGATCGTGCAAAGCCGTCAGGCGCAACTACTTTATTAACGATGACAAGTTCAGTGACAGGCTTAATGGTAAACGGGGGCGCGCTAGACGGTGAGTCATCATAGTTGGATCTTGAAGATACTACCGACACTGTATGTGACAGAGCAAGAAGACAGCCGGCGAGGACAGTAGTGGGGAAACATAGCAGGATATAAACTATGATGCTGGGCCCTGATATCAGACGTGGAGATCAGCTCGAAGGCAATAGAATAGACAAAATTGCACGGACTTGTGATATCCGCAATTAGATCGAGGGTCGGAAATCGAAGTCGACGGGTGGGCGGGGCCTTCGGGTCGCTAGAGCCACAGGCTACTCAGGATATGGAACGCAAAAAGACGAGGAGTGTACATTGTGAAGTCGGATCCGTCCTGGCTTTTGTACAAATTAGTAGAGGTTAGTTGGTCTAGATCAAAACAGAAATGGGTCGAGAACATGACGACAAGTGACGCACCATTCGACAGTTGCAACCTGAAAATCTGAAACGACTGAAAAATCAACGCGATGATCTGATGCCATAAGACAGCTAAGGCCAGTGTAATGAATATTATGAACTAGACTGCATAATTTGAAACCTTAGCAGTTTGAGAACTGCTCTTCCGGCGCATGGAAAGACTGTATACCGCATATCAAATGAAGAAGTGGACACTTGATCATCGCATGATTAAGAGGCCTCCAAAATGTGATATGTGACTGTAAACTGTTAGCTGTGCGATGGCAATAGTTGACCAAGGTTCACTAGCGAGCGGTCACATTAGAAAGGTGTAACCACCAGTATGGTCAGGTGACAGCTTTATAGTGTTGATCTAGGACTTCATCGATCCCATCACATAGTCAGACATTTCATTTCACAATTTGGCGACCACTTCAGCCTTATTACCTTTGTACAAACCTTCGTGTCTAGTCTCCCCTAGTCAGACTACATATATAATCGTTCTATCTTTGTGTCCATCAGCGAACTGATGAACATATTCAAATGTCATAGCTATAGACTATATATATATTGATAACAATCACGTCAATGTGGCACTGGTAGTAGTTACATATAAATATTTCACTTGTGACTTTACATTGTAATAATTCCGGGTTGGACGCCGACCAACTTGAACTAGTTCATGCACCCCCTTTGGCTACTCGTATTTTACATCTTGCAATTTATATAGTATTCGATTGTCATATCCTCATGGGACACTGCGTCTTAATAATTTCCGTTATCTGTAGCGGCATATAAATCAACTCTCTCTCGTACGTACCGCGTTAGTTCTGGGGATCATATCAGTGCCCGGATTTGAATTTGATCCCCTGCCATGAGTCATCCACTGTCTTAACCAATCAAAATAGTTCACGTGACCTAGGTACTTTAATATACATAGAAATTATATAGAATTCTTCAACTACCCGCATTGCACAGTTTCTGCTCATTGTTTGTTGAAACGGTTTCCAACTTGTTTGAATCACGACGCATGGTATTGCAGTGATACATATACTACACACAATTATTGTTTGTTGAGCAGCTTTTACTTTGCACCTAACTGCCTAAACAGTGAAGGTCAACCAAGTTGACTTGGCTTGGATATCACTATGGTCAGGACACGACAATGGGGGCTAGCGCAGTCTCTGCTCATGTTAGCACCGCTGCTTATTGGGTTGCCATGGCTTGCATTGGAGCATCAGTATTGTACGTGTTCTTGTCATTATTGAATCCCGTGAGCTTATTTTTCACCCTGCAGCATTACCTACGCCCATTGTAGAACAGTGCGTTATTCCTTCATGTCTCCACTCGAGCCAATGCTAACTAACAGATCTTTGCTTGTCCATTGAACCCAACCTAAATCCGAACCATCAGATATGATTCTGTGACCTCTCTGCCTCAACTCTCTGAAGCAACAATTCTGCAATATGCCAAGTACCTATCAGAGGATATCGGATACCGCACGCCTGGCACCCGCGAACACGCACTCGCAGATGCTTGGATGACAGAGAAAGCTTACCAGCTCAAAGAGGAGTGTGAGCATGTCGTAGCCGCTCAACCCGGTCGTAAGCTCCAATGCGAGGTATGGAGACAAGAGGGCAGTGGTAGTCATCGGTACGTCATCTAGTTCATTACTTCCAATAGCCTTCTGTGTCTTATATAGCTTCTCGGGTGTGCTCGATAGCTTCGATATGATGGCTGCGCGGTTGTATAAACATTATGTCAACTTGAGTAATATCATCATACGTCTAAGCGATGGCACGGACCAGGGAAAAGTTCACGCAGTGCTCATCAATTCACATCTCGACAGTACCCTTCCTAGTCCAGGCGCTGCAGATGACGCACTCTCGGTTGGCGTAATGATCGAGTGTGTGCGTGTGCTGGTGAATACCCCTGGGTGGGAACCAAAGCATGCTGTTATATTTTGTGAGTTTTATTTGATTTCCATGCCATACCGGTAGAATCTGTGCTAATGCAGCCGCAGTGTTTAATAATGCGGAGGAGTCTCTCCAGGATGGCTCTCACCTGTTCTCGACTCAGCATCCGATTGCATCTACGTGTGTACCATAATTATTCCTCCTGTTGCATTCCACCTTACATTATTCTTCCAGTGTCCGTGCTGTCGTCAATTTGGAAGGTCAGATATTCACCTATAGTATATAGGTTCATGCAGTTGACACGGGTTTGTAGCTGCTGGTACTACGGGGCCTGAACTTCTGTTCCAGGCGACGTCTCACGAGATGATTCAGGCATATTCTCGTGTACCTCGGTCAGTTTTATTGCTTTCTTTCTTTCTTTCGGTCTCAGCGGTAATCCTAATGTACACAGACCCTATGGGACTATCTTTGCAAATGAGATCTTCAGCTCGGGCGTGCTACTCTCTGAGTGTGTCTCATTGTCTTCCCCTTATTTTCTTGTACACTAATATGCATACCGTCGGCTTTAAGCACTGATTTCCGGCAGTTTGAGTACTACTTGAATGTCACCGGGCTTGACGTACGTCCGACCTTTCTTCCTACCATTCTCTCTCGTTTCTCTTTCATCAGCGAGGGTTTCAACGCTAACAGCATTGCATAGATGGCAGTCGTGGGTAACAGTTACATGTACCACATGCGTGGGGTATGCAGCTTGACAAACTATAATATTGGGATATACTAACGTGGTACAGGATGTGGTAGAAAACATAGAGGCAGGTGTTGCACAGGTCTGTCATCTAGACCTCCTAGATCTGATCCTGAGATTGACTCTTGTACTCCCTTACTCCAGCACATGGCCGAGAACACATTCGCGCTCATTGAACGCCTCACCTCACCCGCCTCACCGCTACCAGAGCTCGCTTCAGGCTACAGCCGCCCGCGCACCGTCTTCTTTACGTTCCTAGGGGTATTCTTCGTCTACTCATTCCGTACAGCTGAGCTGTTGTACTCGCTGACTTTTCATTGCCAGTTGTGTGCTTGTAAGAAGCGCCGGTGGGCCTAGTGCAAGAGGTGCAACCATGGCGAAGGCATTATTTTCTGTGATCCTTGGAGGGTTGGGAGCTCTTGTTGGAGCAAATGCCGTTGCTTTCATAATGCAGCGGGTGTTGGGCCGGGGAATGAGCTGGTTCAAGGGCGAGTTTGAGCCATTGATATTGTATGGCCCTGCTGCGATGTGTGGTACGTGATTTTACTTCAGCGTGTGCTATTATTTTCCGCACCAGCCTATCTCGAATCGACTTCGGATGTCATTTCGTGTTTCGCACCTAGAATTATGTCTATTTAGTGCTCTGACGTCGTGACTCACACAAACTCATCCACACAGGCGCTCTTCTAACTCAACTGCTTTTGACCCCAGTCCCTGAAAAAGCCCTCCTGCACGCACAACTCCTTGCCTACGCGTTCCTGGCTGTAGCGGGCCAGTTCGCTGGTGTTGGTTCAAGTGCGATATTCTTCCTTAGTGCAGTCTCGACGTTTGCGGCCTTGCTTATTGATCAGGTGACTTACTACTTGAGCGCCCCTACCGTACATGATGCTGGGATAAAAACGACGAATGCAACAGAGAAGACGCTGATGGAGATGTGAAAGGAGCAGAGGATGGGCGCGATAAGGTGGACAGGGCGGACGTCAAAGATGGCCTGGTGAGCCTGTGGACATATGCTCTGGGTCAGACAGTCCCACTGTTGACGGGGACTCAACTGACGTCTGCGACTTTGGTTGTGTTCGTACCGCTGGTAAGTGTTTCATCTTTCCATGGACCTCTCCTCATACTTCTCTCACAGACTGGGCGTATTGGCTCTGAGGCTCCAGCAGAATACATCATTGCTTCCCTTGTGGCAATTATGGGTTCTTACACACTCAATCTCACCACGCCATTCGTTCACCGATTTGGTATGCCTGCTCTGCGTAAAGCAGTCATAATTTCGCTCCTTGTAGTTGGCGTAGTGATGGCGGTCTTTGCCAGAAAGGAGGTATTTGACAAAAACCATCAAAAGAGGCTGTTTGTCCTTCATAAGGAAGACGTAAGAGTTAGTTCCGTGTGGGTTATAAAGGAAACTGAACGCGTACGGTCTAGTTGAACACACGGGAGCAGCACCTCCATATCGCAGCGGCAGATGGTGCACCTGGCTTTGACGACCTGGTCCGTGACATCACGGCACACTTCGGTGCAGACGGGGTGCCCCCTAAGGCTGTTGTCATGGACGACTGGAACAGTGATTGGGATACGCTGTACCCATTTTCAGCGGTGAGACTTCAAAAACATTTGGTCAACATTTACGGGATGCTGACGTATGGTTTATTAATTTGCGATCGAACACGCGTCTTTGTTGTGTATTCGAAACGTCGTGCAGTTCCTCTCACCGTACAAGATTGACCTTCCGCTAGACCCAGCATATGATGCACCTTGGCCGCCAGAAGAGCAGTTCACGGTTTCAGCTGTCAATGATACCCTCGATGAGAGTAAGGGAACGAGGACTATGACACTGAAGATCGATCACCCGGGGATAATGTGGACTGGTGAGTTTTCTATATATGCTGGGTCACCTTGTTAGACGAAACTCTTGTTACAGTGATTGCATTTGATGCACATGTACTAGAGTGGACGCTAGATAACAGCCCACCAGAGGAGTTTGCACGACACCACATCAAAGAAGCGTCATTCTACGGGACTGATGTTTGGACGGTGGATATGACGATCAAGTGGCCGCCGCCCCCAAACGCGCATCCCAAATCGTCTGATGCGAACGGCTTGAGGGTGAACTTCATTGGAATCCAGGAGAAGCGCATGTGGCCCGCAAAAAAGGCTGAGGCGGATGGAAGTCAAGCGATGCAGTTGTTTAGGGAGTTCGATGCATGGCTGGATGAGAAGACAGGCGGTAGTGTAGATGCGCTGTTGATGGGGTGCGTAAGTGGAGAAGTGGTCGTGTAGGTTGAGTTATGGAACAGATGAGTTAGAAATCATTGTTATAACCGCCATAAAAATTCATCGATTGCTCGTTTCTTGTCATCCAAATGAAAGCACTTGACTAAAAATATTGTGTTTGCGTTAATTACGATTTTATGATTCAGGATTGTTCTCCTTGAAACAACAATACGTATCATACAGTAGTACGGTTGCGATGTGCCGCTCAGGCTTGCCTCATTCTGTGTAAACGTTTACAAAATAACGCTACGGGGACAAGACAGTCAGCATGGTTAAAACCACTGCAGAGAAAATTATTCGTATTCCACTATTTGCCACACGTTGACAACTTGTTCCTATAAAATAGGTCAGGGGGTCAATTCTGCAAAGAAATTTATTCATACCTACACTGCTAGGGGTGTACATCAACACACTCATGTCCAAGGGGGCAATCTATAAATGATTCGCAAAGCATGGGGCATGCATTGTCATCTGCACTGGCACGCATAGACGAGGCAGCAATGCAAACGGCGCCGAGGAACTGTGAGGCAAAGGAGGGACGCATAAAGTATCATATGAGTTAGAATCAACGATCAAGCAAGTCGCCTCATTGTCCATCTTAGGGAAGGGCCAAAATATATGCATGAATTCGCACCTCGCTGAGAACCAGTGAAGCCTGGTAAGCTCGAATAATACTCTTGCCTTGGTGACAATGTTGCAAGGCGAAAGAATGCCCTGAATGCCAGTAGGTGTGATACGAACTGTTAGCATGGTGATGGGCCTGCAGTGGCGATGCTCATGCATTTGTATAGGCATGCGCGGACGCTTGCTGGAACCATCCCCAATGGTCTTGATAAGTCGGTTGTATAACGTTCCATGGGTGCGATTGGTCGACAGCATAGACTGATGTATTACTATTCAACCGTTGACCCGTTCGTGATTCAATATTCAGATTCCATACCATCGTGATGGTCTCACACGATGCGCTGAACCAGAATGTTTAGCTTGCCTTACCGAGGGTCAGAGTATCCGCGCGCTAGATACAAGGAGAAAGCAACACTAAATGTCGGACGGGCAGGAAAACTCTGAGATACCATCTAGGAACAGACAAGCAACACACCGTCTTTGAAGCTGCAGTAATTGGCTTGGTACTTGCAGCCCATTTAATCGCCACGAAGAGACATTTCACCTTTCCTATCTCCATCTCAACAGACAGCCAAGCGGTAATTAAATCTGGTGAGAGTCTGCTCGCAATCGTACTTAGCAGATAGTTTCAGAAAGATGCATGCTCGGACAAGCACGCGAACAAGCCGACTTCGACGTCACAGTTAGATAGGTCCCAGGGCACGAAGGAGTGCATGGGAATGAAGAAGCAGATAAGGCAGCGAGAGAAGTGGCAACAGCCCCTGATGCCACCTCCTAGAATTCCTCTGCTATGATGAATCGATGCATCGATGCCTTCTCGTAGACAAAAATAATGCAGGATAGGATACAATTGCACGCTTTAGGAAGGGTACCTACCGCTGGCGACACACCTTGCCTTTTTAGGATCGCTCGCTGACATAATTATACCGTGCGGTAGGCCCAGGCTCTGCATTCGATGCTACTGCTCCTGCATTTCATGATTCCCTCGTATACTTTCCCATCCTTACCTTGTTTCCATGATCACTGGTTTAGACGCTTTGCAATGAGCCGAATCTCTGAGCCTGATACCAGCTAGCCACAGCGGTGGCTTCAGGTTTCAATATCAACGGACAACTGGCGTCGGCCCTAATGCGAAAATCCCTTGACAAGTAATGATATATGATCTCATTCATGATAGTCCGCATTCTTTTTTGCCTACTGGAAATCATCACTTACAGCTGCACGTAGAAGGCCATATTATGGATGCATAGTCTTGATGGAACAAATCTAGACTCTAGAGAGGTCCTAACGAGATCTGTCAATCTGAGCTGGGCCCAATGAAATCAGATTAGCATGGGCCGACAAATGCTTTGCCACTGTTATCATGTATTGCTAGTCTACTAGGCATGATGGGAGCTTATGCCAAGGCTATTTTTTTGAGGTTAACATTGGGTAAGTCGAACAGACCTAAGATTTCCTTTGGATTCTTGTTGTGGGAAGCGCCAGTTGTTTTAAAGTTGCCCCACGTCTAGTACGAACACAGCATAATGTCATGTAGTGCCTCTGTCCTCGAGCTCGATGCTTCAATGTCCAAGGAATCGGCGCTACATATACCCTCCAGGTAATGTAGAACTTTCTCCTGGACCGGAAAGATGTCTTCTCGACCGTACTGTGAGACTATCAAAGTATTATCACTCACCTTGCAGCATTTCGCAGACTGACGTTCGCATATTCATTTGCAGAATGTTTCAATCGTTAATGGTGTGGAGACCTCGGTTTTTAAGTTTATGGAAGCCTCTGACTCGGAAGGGCTTGTTCAATGGTTCGGTACGATATAATGATTTGGACCCGGCACTCAGCTTTCCTGTCGAATGTGCTTTCGTTTTAGATCTCCTTGGCTCAGGTGTATTCGACTTCGTTCAGAGTGTATCAATATAAAGGGCAATGTAGGGGAGCATCCTGCAGTCTGCCTAGCCCTATACCAACCCTTATCTCTTTGCTGCAACACCAGGTGTACGAACTCGTTACTCGCTACCAGGCCGATTCTTCGCGTTTATTCACGCTTGAGAATCGTGTCGGAAGCGAAGTGTCATTATCATTAGATGACCGTCATGGCACCAGATCGATTGATACGCCATGATACGGTATGTCCGACCCTTTAACATCATGTGTCACTTATCACTGGTACCGTTATTTCTCTAGTGGTTGACATTCCTATGTATCAGAGGTCATCCTATCCCCGTCTATGTAGTCATATAAGGCAACCGATTCAGGTTCAGAGGAATTAGCTCATCAACAATGCAGCGTGATCCTTCGATACAGTTGCCCGTGTGCTTTCAGGGTTCATACCTTTTTGCAGTCTCTAGCCGCCGTACGTCACTATCTGCTTTCCTGTGCATGTTTTTTCTATCCTTGTTTATTGTCCGGTGGCGCTGTGCCGTATGCCAGACAGTACATACGTATGGTACTCTTCCCTGTTATCTCTGATCGTTCGTGGCACTTTCAGGTTGTTGTTCGGACCGCGCCGTATCGCTATGACGTCTATGCTTGTATATCGCAAAGAGCACCAATGGAAAATTAGACACAGAGCTAGCTGTCTAGACTTGAAGTAATTGTGAATCGCCTTAAGGAGGTTTATTGAGGGAGAAAGTTAGGGAAGGATAATTCTATGGAGAGTTATGCTAACCTGGATTGATATCGAAGAATAATTATGCCACACTAGCACTGGGAGCTTGATAGTTAGTAAGGTTAGGACGAGCCACGGCCTGCCAGGTACTAAGATGAGTAACAGCCAATCTTAGCGCCTGCCGTGGTTTGATACTTGCTAAGTATACTTCTACTTGAGCGAACAGGAAACGAGGTCGTCCTCGATAGTATCGGGTAGAGACGGAAGCTCATTGCCAGCGCTCCGCCTTTCGTGTCGTGCGAATGATAATGCCGTTCCAACGATGTGGCGTAAACCATAAGTATACAGGTCCTACCATTATG
The DNA here is from genome assembly GCA_016758765.1 of Suillus cothurnatus. Taxonomy (NCBI): domain Eukaryota; kingdom Fungi; phylum Basidiomycota; class Agaricomycetes; order Boletales; family Suillaceae; genus Suillus; species Suillus cothurnatus. The sequence goes on along the minus strand of JABBWL010000101.1, from coordinate 17,902 downwards.
TTCTTACAACCTTGTTTTCGCCAAAGCTTGCGAATAGTGGCAACAGCCTGGGGGCATCGCATACTGCCGAAAGGGGGGAGGGGTCGTGCGTAAATCAAGTACGGTATCGCGGTCGACATAAGTGCCCTCAGCCATATACGACGGACGTAGAATACGTCTGTATCCGAAAAGGAATTCTGCGTTTCGGGATGACATCAACTTTCTGCAATTGTGCTGTATTTGAGATCTGCACGGAAGTTAAGCCACAGGTCGCAGCAGATTTCTATAGCTAGACTTACAACGCATGCTTGCACAGGATATTAAGTAGCACTGGCAGTAATCAGATTGGCAGGCTGAGAACCTACTTGTGTTTTTTCTGTGTAGCCATATAGATGTGAATACTACGTGGTGGTTGGGTGCAGGAACTTCTATACTAAGAATCCTGAACGTGTAAGATTTCTTCGCACGGGAAACAGGAAAAACATAAACCTTTGAATAGATGATGTTCACATGGGTTCGGTGCATTGCCCGAACTAAATAAGATTTATCAAGTAGTAGGCAACTCGAGGTACTAGTAGTACCCACCATTAATTCAGCTATATTCGTCAATGCTGTATGTCATCAATATAATTAGGTTAATCGAGCCTTTGGTTTGCCATGGCTGTGACGTGACTGTGTATGGAAGGCACCCGACGCCGTCGCAATGGAAGCCCCAGTAGCTGCTAATACTCATCAACGGAGCACTTGGCGCGTGATAGGGGATTGCGCCTTCCAAGCAGGTGATCAGTCAGTCGGTCACGTTTGGCATTCTTGCCGATGAGGCCATTCCCGGAGATCAGACTCTGTCTAGACAGTGCAGTATGCATGTCACTTCGCAGGTTTGAATGTGAACGATCTGAAGTTTCCGCTGTCTGAGGATGACTAAATGCAGTATGACGAAGCCATAACCTCATGGTGCTCATATAAATTATCGAACCAGAAGCCGCAAGTGATTCTTAACGACCGTCACACGAATCTTTGTTACATTACAGCAGAGTCCACGAGAGATAGATAAGCCTTAGATGTCCTCATTGTGTGTTGTTTGGGAACGTTGCTGGGGATCAGATCAATCAGATAATAAGTAGAAGTTAAGACGAATGTGGAATGGAATCTTGCGATTAGCCTGAAGCGGTATGGACGAGAAGCGCATGATTCACAAAAAACTCCACAGACTGAGTTACTATCAGATTGCAGTAACCGAAACTTGTTCCGGTAGGCTCTATCGGGGAATCAGCGCTCAGCGGCGCCCAAGAGCCGGTATTACTCCTGAGTAAGCGTGATGAAAATCTGTAGGCCTATGTAGTTCCTGTTCGCTGCGATATGAGAAATCTGACGCGCCAGTGCCAGGGCAGTCGAGTCTCACCAGTGAAACACAATGCCCTTCTTAGTTCCGCGTGATGTAACGAGCGATGAATTGATGACACCGCATCATGATATATCAAGAGAAGGCAAGCAAGGCACGAGCTGAGGCAGTATTGATACTGATGAAAGAGAAAACAGGGCTGAGTAAAACTGCTTGCGCGTGAAGTTGAGCGCTTGAGCACATGATGACAAGACCAAAGACCCACTTGCATGATAAAAAACAACTGTTGTTCCGGGTATCAGGCAGCCCTCAAATCCTCTTTCAATTAGTCAGAACCTATTATCTCGCTCAGCAATATCAACTGTGGTTGAACGTGTCTTCTCGTTTTCACAGCGCCAGCAACTCCTTCACTTTACTCGCAATAGACTCGCACCGTCAACAGTCTGTGTCTTTCTCTACCTCGGAGCCTAGGGGGAAGAAGTAATCTTTTAGCAACAGAGGACCTTCTAGCCTCTGTAAGGAGTCAAAAACGGATGTGAAACGTAGTCGAATCTGAGGAGGAAGACTAGAAGAGTACTAATACTTACTTGATTGTTGCTAATACACCCTTCTTGTAACCCCAGTGTTTTCTATAAACCATGACATTGACGGGCCAGTGTGTACCCGTGAAGGGTATAGTGTTCGCAGGTACCGATATACCTTTCCGATCCTCCATGATACTCGTGCGGTGCCCCACAGTATTAATATTGTGCATCATTAACACTACCCACAAGACTTCGTCCATTTCCCTAAGGATAATGACGCAAAGGATTTGAAGGTGGCGGCAAAGATGAAAAAAGATGCTTTGAAAACGTCGAAACCAGATATCCAAAGTAGGGTACGCGGAGCAGTAATACTGCGCCACTGCCAGGTGCTAACAAGCGCACGTTGTCAAGTTTACATACACAACTTCATCAATCACCGTTCCACCGCCAGCTTTGTGGATGGAGTGAAATAACTGCATCACTCACTAATCTCAGAAGAGTCTAAACTGCTTGATTTTTAGTCTTCGACTGGTTATCAACTTCAATCTTGGACTGACCCGGTATCTCCATTATATCATGAGCCTATCTAAGACTTGATCTTGGTCTGATAGCTGCAAGGTTTTGGCGCACTAGCATCTCCGAAAGCCATTAAAACCAAAAATAGTATAGTGTGCAGGGCCACTAGTCCGAAGACGTCATATCATCCAACCCTAGTTTGGTTGTCCGGAACACCCCGGAATGCCTCCTGTCCTGTGAGGGACAAATTTGGACATGATCTTCTAGCATTTAAATTATATCAGGGATACTACGCGTGATTATCAGCAGCAGATCATGGTTTGTCTGACGATGAGAACAGATGATGCATTGATGGATGGGACAGAGTGGACGGGATAGAGTGAACAGGACAGACTGGCCCGGATCAGCAAAACTGAAATGAACGCTTAGTTCAAGAGTACTACACTTACGAACATTTACGACTTCAGTAGCGCACTGCATCTGATTGGTGGAGATGCCTGAACGCCAATATTATTCACCACATTTGGCTAATAAACCATTTATACATATCCAAAACCAGGCATTTATGTGCTAAATTTTTGGGCACTACATTTCCACCAAGCTGGATTTTTTGATCAGTGGACGGGACAGAGTGGACACAACGTAAACGGTCGGACGGGACGGGCAGGCCGGACAGAACTTTCGTACTTCCGGATCCTTCCCTGACTGTCTTCCTGCACTCGCTGCTCAAGCGCTCCACTCCTTGGAATATCCATGTACGTTCCGATTCAGGCGTTGTTCGGTTGTCGTATAGCGACGGGGATCATGGAATGGCTATACACGCAGTCTGAACGGTGATTGCTCGTAAGTTGAAGTGGTGCGATTCCAGGGAACCGAAACTTTCGAGCGAGTAATAGGGGACGGTTGGTTTCATTAATGTGTACGAAAACATCCGTGAACTATCCTAAAAGCAGTGTGCCATTGATATGGCAGCCGAAGACTGTTGGACCGAGATTGAGTCTTTTGCCGGAACCGGGTAGTATTAGACCGTTGAACTTGTATCTAATGATCTTCCTGAGGTAAAACTTGCACATTATCCGACGCGAATATTTACAAATCATCCCATTTTTCTGACACATAAATACCAGGTGAGCGTCGCCTCTCCCGTTTCTGCGTCTCGCCATGCTGTCTTCTTCTTACGACGTACTCATCGTTGGTGCCGGTGTAGCAGGCCCATCCCTCGCCTATGCTCTTGCCACACAGACATATGCTAAGCGTAGTGCTCCTCTACGTATAGCTCTACTTGAGCGTTCCTTTTCGAAGCCAGACCGCATGGTCGCCGAATTGCTTCAGCCCGGTGGCGTTGCCTCGCTCAAGAAGCTTGGTCTAGAGTCATGCCTCGGGGATTTTAGCTCTGCTTCATTGTCAGGGTTTTACGTTCTGCGAGGGGACCAGGGCATTTGCGCTCCATTCCCTAAAGGCCATGAAGGGCGATCTTTCGAGCATGGGGAGTTTATCATGGCCTTGCGCAACCGCGTGCGCCAGGTGCCCAATGTCGACATGATTGAGACCACAGTAACCGGTCTCATCGAGAACGAGGATACACGTCGCGTGATAGGTGTACGCACCTCCAAAGCGGATAATCAGTCAGAGTCATACTTCGCTGACCTTGTTGTTCTCGCGGATGGCTCTCTGTCCAAGTTCAGAACTGCCATCCTTGGGGACATGCCGTATGAGCCTTCGCAAAGAGGCTTCTTGGCAGGTCTGATTGTGAAAGACCTGAAGCTGCCGGTGCTCAAGTATGCCACTATGATTGTACTGAAAGGAGCTGGACCGGTTGTCCTGTATGAGCTCCCCAACAATGAACATCGGATGCTGGTCGAATTGAAGGAGGCACCCACAGATCTCAAGGTTTGTAATCATGTCTTGTTGTGTAGTCGTGATTGCCCACACTTACCATCAATATTACAGGAGCATATATTGTGCGACATTATTCCTCAGCTTCCTTCATCGGTACAAGCGCCCATTCTCAAAGCTCTGGAAACGTCGCGTTTGCGACGAGCCCCACATTATTATCTTCCGCCCACAAAGCAGGGAGAATCTAGCAAGGAGGGCGCGTTTCTACTAGGAGATTCGTTAAATATGCGCCACCCGCTGTTAGCAGGTGGAATGACGGTCGCCCTGAATGATGTAGTCATCCTCTCTGATCTTTTGGCCCACGTCGAGAACTTTGCCAACTGGGATGAGATTTCGGCGGTGCTCCGGGAGTGGACTCAAACGAGAAAACCTCTCGCATCTACTATCAATTCCATGAGCATGAGTTGGGCTGGCCTATTCGCAGCTGAAGGTATGCTAATGTTAGTCGTGAAATGCTTGAAGGCTCATGATTGTTCGTCTACGTAGGCGAGGCGTTTGAAATTCTGCAGCTCGGAGCTTTCAAGTTTTTCGGGAAGGGTCCCGAGTATTCCGCAGAACCCATGGGTTTAGCATCTGGGTTAGTCACGTGTGGACAATTCTCGTGATTGCGCTGATCTGGTTCCGGATTCCTCAGGATCACTGCGTCTCCGTCACTATTGGCACATACTTCTCTTACTATAGCGTTTTACTCTATTTGGGTGTTGTTCACTCATCCTAGACCTGGAGAAAAGCATGCGCCGCCAGTTTACGAATACCCATTGCTTTTTGTTAAAGCATTGAACGTCGTAAGGTCATCCAATGTCATTTTGGAACATTGACTGATTTTTGTGATATAGATATGGACTATTAGCAGCGTCATGGGACCAGTGCTGTGGGCAGAAATGTGATCTCCTTACGATATATTTAACATAGATTTGCGACGACTTACTATATTATGCGTCATGTACTGCGCTTCTCATTATTATTCGGTTGTTCTAGACTGCGACTAGCATAAACCCTTTGATCAACAACTCATTGCTTTGGGATTGGTGTTTGGGCATTTCAAAGTTTGACTCTGACAAGTCATTCATTCTGTGGTCATATTGACATCGTCATTATTAGTGTTCAGGTAACTTCACAATTGTGGGGATACTGGGATCGATTTGGAAGCAACATTTGGTTCACTTGGAGATGTGTCGAGTTCAATTTATCTCTTTAGTTCTCTACATCCCACTGAGAGTTGTCTGCATCAGCGTCAGACTTTAAGAAGTTATGCACAAATGCTTCCCCCCCGTAAAGAACTTCTTTCCTCCATACCCCGTCTACGTCACAAATTGGTCCTGTATCAGCCCAGCCTAGACTATGCGTGTGTAGCGTCGTCTTACTTTCCTGCTTCTTGCGAGATATGCAGACCCTCTAATTACGTTTGCAGAACGTGCGACGGTGATGGCGCGAATTCTCTGGTCTTTGTGCGTGGTGTATGAGGGAGCCTAGAACATGATGTTTCAAGGTCTGGAACGTGGCAATCATAAACAAAATGCGATGCTTCATGTGGGGCTTTAGGACGTCCGAGATGGTTGTTGAGCTTAGTCGAAAGATATCGTAATTCGAATTCGTTCGAATTCACGAAGAATTCGCTTCCTCTCGTATTTGTGAACGCCCCTATATTTCCGCAGCTAGTAACCATGTTTTGAATGTTCTGAATTCATGTGATCCTCTTCGTCCGATATCGATCAATTGAAGGAAGAAAACTAGTGACCGTAGAAATGAGCCAAATATCTACTTCCGGAATCCGCTGGGAGGCCCATCACGTGTCAGTCTATAGTCGAGGAACTTAGCGCGAAATGCAGATTATGTAAGAGAATTGATAATGATCTTGAGGACGATGAGTCGATGACGATAGGTACTAGAATCGATACGAGTGTCCTGGGACTCCTGCACGTCTTATGATTCTGTCATTAAAGGTGTGTCATATAATGGAATGATAAGAAAAATATGAACTCTAACTTTAAGTACAAAGGAAAAAAAGAATAACGCGCAGGGCTACAGAACTCGTTACGGTCGCATTCTGCAATCATAGTTATATTTGATTTCGTTCATTTGCCTTCAAAAATCGTTCCATACCACACAGGGTGTTGTTGTATGATCATCAACATAGCTGTCAAAAACACTATCCTCACAGAAAGCACGGCCCTTCATCATCGCAGAGCAAAGTCATGCCCTTTGCATGTTCGCGACGATTGAGAACCACGTAGCCCTGTGTCAATGTGATGGGAAATAGACTCCCGTAATTTTTCCATAGACGAGTCCATGTCTACCGGAAGTCCATGAGCAATCATTAATGCATTCGGATCTGGTCCTCGTAAGATTTCATAGCCATCAGAAAATTGTCCACAGTATAATCATTTTGCGCTAATACATGCGGAAGATAAGGGGGATAGACCCCCTTGGGCAATATTAGAAGAACCCGCTTGAGTAGCTGAAATACCTTCACTGTCTGTAACATCAGGCGCAGAAGAAATTATATTCTCTGCGAAGATCAGTGACCGATGTAAAAAAAATTTCACATACCCCTCAGGCTGAAAAATCCGACTGTGGTCGGCAGAAATCTAGGCGATATCCAGTTCCGAAGGCTGTCAACGTCAAGAGCCATCGATTCTCACATGAACAAATGTGAGCGAATCGCAGCCAAGCTCGACATCGCACCACGCGCACCGGGCCAGAATTGGGCTCCACAGCAACCCCATTATGATCAGTAAGAGGACGCTGGATATTGCAATTGTTCAGAAAATACAACGATACGGTCGATTCAAGACTCGGATCGGATAACAACGGGAACTTCACCGACAAAAAAAACAAGGATTTTCGTAGCAAGTGGTCCGGAGCGAATTTTACCCTTGAAAATTGAAAGATGAGGGCTTTACCGTAATGACGCTACAAAACCGCCATAGCGGGAATGACGTAGAGGGATGACGCGGACAATTGCGTGTCTCGGATGCGAAGAGCTTTACTCTTCGCATCCCGAGGTATTAACCCTTGTTCGGAAGTCGTGGTCGGTGCGTAGAGGATACCGATATCCTTGCACTCACCATATCTTATAACCATATATATTTTACGATCTCCGCGGGAAGCATCCCCTCGTCCTCGGCTTCCACATCAGAAAACAAGTCGTCGATATACGTATGGGATATATACGCCAGGATATGTCGGAAAAACAACCATGGTCGTATCGATATCGGTGTGGCCACCTTTGAGTGCCGCAGTACTGGTGTAAAATTTAAATTTTAAGCACATGTACTTGGCTGATCCATCATGGCCCAGTCTGGGTGCCCGTCGGTAGCCATCGGTATGACTCCTTCGCATCACCGTCCGTATGAATCGGAATCGGGTTTTGGGAACGTCTCTGACGTCTTCCATATCGCCACCAATTCGCCAGCAGCCCTGCTTGTTGGTGATTAAGGTTTGAACGAACTTGTGACTCCTTCAGCGTGACAAGTGACCTATATCCTCCTGCCATGCATGTCACTTTATGATGACCTGATCTGCATTAGCTTACCTTGACCGCGCTATCGGACCGTCCATCTTCTTGTTTGAATTATCTCAACTAGCGAATCATTCATGGCAGACATCGTAGCTTCAAACCGTGATCGTCTCCTCCAAGCTGCAGTTGAAGGTACGATCAGAGCCCATCGCCCTGAAAGTAGTACCTGAACGAGCGCACTGAGTTCATAAGTATTTTGATAGCAAAGACATTCGCATACGTGCCTTACTCCAAATTTCGTGTGGGAGCTGCTCTTCTCACTGATGATGGTGAAATCATCAAAGGTGCTAATATCGAGAACGCCTCGTACGGTGAACACGGTCTTTCAAGGTTCCACTTGGCTCTTGCTACTCATCAGTCTTGCTACCATACATAGGTGGTACTATCTGTGCGGAGCGCACTGCATTCGTGAAGGCAGTGGTGCGTCCACCTTATCTGGTAGTGTTCGTGGGGCTTGATCTGCAACTAAATCTCTCGATATTAGAGTGAAGGCAAGCGTAAGTTTGCAGCGCTTGCTGTCACAACGTACGTCATTATTATCCTTGCCTACATCCTTACACTAATCACCTACTAGCGACGTTGCCTCGCCAATTGCGCCTTGTGGGATGTGTCGTCAAGTAATTCGTGAATTTTGTTCCCTCGACATGCCCATCCTATTGGCTGCATCTTCTTACATGGAGAAGGAAGATGGAGTACGAGAATCTACCCTCGGGGAATTACTTCCATTTAGTTTCGGACCTGAAGACTTGGAAAGAGATCGTGGTTAAGCTCCCTTTTGATTCCTGTTTGAACTCGTCTAGGTCACGTACGCAATAAGAAGACATCATGTCCTATAGCAATGAATGATTTTACAGTCTTATTAGAAAGAACGAAGTACCGTCTTGTAGATATAGGTCTTGGTCTAGACTAACCTGTCGCCCGAAATGGTTGTTGTGTGGCTGTGAAAGGCAGCCGCGTCACCTTGGCGCGGGCTGCGGGTACAAGGGAAACTGCTGGAGCTGTGCACACAACATACAACGTACGTGTACTACACATTTCTTTATCCACAACGTCCTGCATGGCTCCTTGGCACAGGACAGCCGCTTTCATATGGTCAACGCTCACCTTTATTCTTTATTTTGGTTACACGTCTGCTGCTGATCCGGAACATGCCATAAGCTACTTCAACAATGCACCAACTCGGTTGTTCTTTTTCGACGATGCACCTGTGAGGCATCCATATCTGCCTCAGGGTTCAATGATTCACATTATCCTCTAGAGTGTGATATACCACGATGCCATCTTCGGGGACATACATGTTTCTCAGGACGAAGGCAAGAGCTGGAAACGCGCAGATGACATACCACCTGGCGAGGCTGCAATGTTTATTGAGCACCCATTCGACAATCGCGTGGTGCGTTACTGTCTATACTCCTATTCCCAGTATATATTATCTGCCTCGAACGCACTGACCGTGAATTTCGACCTGACCGAATTCTATCTAGGCATTCGTATTAACAAATTCCTACAAGCATTACCGCACAGACGACCGCGGAAAGTCATGGCGCACGTTCGAAGTCCCCGAGATGGTAGCCTACGTCCAAAGTCCACTCTCATTCCACTCAGATCCCAAAAAGTCGGAGTACACCCTCCTCCAGGCTACCAAATGCGACCCAATTCCCTGGGGACAACAATGTCGAGACGTGGTGCGCACTTATCTCATATATATATTACTTGCATCCAAATTTCTATGTAGGCATACTACACCAAAGATGGATTTGCCTCATCACCACAACCACTCCTAGACGACATCTCTCGTTGCCAATTTGCTCACAGTAGTAAGGACTTCAAACATGACGCTCACGAAGACCTCATCTACTGTGTCGCTTATGACTCTTCCGCCGTGACTGGTTCGCACAACATTGCAAGCAGTCGTCTGTATTCCAGCACAGACTTTTTTGCCACCAGGCAGAACGAAGACCTTGGCATTGGCAAGAATGCCAAGGGTGTCATGGCATTTGCGATCGTGTCCAAGTTCGCCGTGGTTGCGCTCAAGGATTTGACGCCCAACAGCGAGGGCGATATGCTGTTATATGTTACTGTGAACACTAAAGAATGGGCCAAGGCGCAGTTCCCACATGCCTCCCAGGCGCGCTTGCGAGAGAATGCATACACCATCGTCGAGTCTACAGTCCACTCTCTCGCGGTAGATGTCGTCTTGCATGACATAACCACCGTCGGCACTCTGTTCGTCAGCAACTCCAACGGTACCTACTTTGTAGAGAGCTTGAAGGACACGAACAGGAACATGGTAGGATACGTCGACTACGAGACCATATATGGCGTTGAGGGTGTTGGTATCGCCAACGTCGTCGCTAATGCACAAGACGTTGAGAGAAGATGTCAGCCAAGCAATTACGGTCGGTCATTACATTCAATGATGGTGAGGAACGGTACTTCTTGTTTTCTTTTAAACCGACCTTACGTCTCCGTAGGCAGCTCATGGGATCCTCTTGTCGCTCCTAGTGGTACCTGCTCCTCCGAACCATGTTCGCTGCACTTGCACTCAGTGACAGACATGCACAACTATGGCCCCGTTTTCTCGTCCCCCGCCCCTGGCTTTGTCATGGGCGTGGGTTCTGTTGGAAAGGTGCTCGCGCCATATGAAGAGAGCAACACCTACATGAGCACCGACGCCGGCCTGACATGGACTATGGTCCGCCAAGGCTCATGTCAATATGAATTCGGTGATTCTGGAAGTGTCATCGTCATCGTCGACGACGATCGACCAACCGACTCCATTATGTATTCCACGGATATGGGCAAGAACTGGTACGTCTTTGCGCCTTGCCGTTCTTTGCGTGTGCATGTATGCGACCTTACTGAAACACCCTACCCTATAGGAACACGTACAATGTTGGGATCCAGTTCCGTGCTAAGGGCCTGACGACGGTATCAGATTCGACGTCTCAGAAGTTCCTCCTCCTCGGCCAGGTCATGCGGGATCCCCAACAACCCAATCAGGTCCGCAACGCTGCTATCTACCTCGACTTCGCTGCCCTTGGGCGTCCCAAAGTGTGGTCCTAACGACAAGGAGTCATGGTATGCAAGAGCCAATTCCAGAGCAGAGTGTATCATGGGTGCCAAGGTCTGTTACTGATGTAAACCTTGCCATGAAAATGGTCTTGCTGATGCAGTTCGAAGCAATGGTACACCAGGCGCAAGGCTGATGCAGATTGCTACATGGGTGAGGAGTTTCATGATCCGGAAGTTCATGATGATAAGTGCCCATGCGAGGAACATGATTATGAATGGTACATCATTATTCGGTACTCTTCCAATCACGACTGCTCATACGTTGTTTTAGTGACTACAACTACGTGCGGAGCAATGGTAAATGTGTACCTTCGGGTCCAGAGCACATACCCAGCACCCAGTGTACCCTTGGGACGCCCGACGAAAAGTACATGGGTTCATCGGGATATCGTAAGATCCCTGGGAACAAGTGTGAAGGTGGCTCTCGCATGGACGAACCCATGTCCAAAGATTGTTCTGAAGGTGAGTGCTTTGGAAGCGATGGAGGGTATGTGTCTCATGTGTCATTTGCAGCTGAACCTGCCGAAGGAGCGATCGTTCACCAGATTGTACGTTTTGTTTTTCTTCTCAGTATGGAAACTTAAAATATTGTAGTATCCATTCCCTAGCGATATTGTGCAGAGCGAATATTTCAAGGAGTCGAAGGTGAGCGTCCTGTATATCATACCATTTCAATACCTCAGCTCACATCTACTTCCATAGACCGTCCTCATCCGTCTTGCCGACCTCACAATATGGCAATCTAGCAACGAGGGTTACACATGGGAACAAAGGTTCCCAGGGGAGCGTTTCCTAGCGTTCTATATGCACACACACAGCAACGAGCGCGCATACCTTATTACCGACTCCAAGAAGTTCTACTACACAACAGACACAGGCCGCCACTGGTTCTCCTCCGAAGCGCCTTCACCTGCCAATACCTTCGGGGCCCAGGTGCTCCGCTTCCAGACCAAGTCTGACTATCTCATCTGGATCGGTAATGTGGGCTGCCAATCGGGGTATGAAAACTGTCACGCGCAGGCCCAGTACACGTGGAACAATGGGCGGGATTGGCGGTTGGTGGAGGACTACGTCGTTAACTGTGACTGGGCACGCGATGAGGAGCTGCGGATCGATTCATCTCAGATCCTATGTGAGTCGTATGAGAACAAACTGGGCTCGCAAGTGTTTTTCGGGAGAGAGAATGCGTTGCAGCTTGTATCTGGGACGGACTATTTTGCGACGAAGACGAAGCTGTTTGACCATGTCGTGGGGTTCACCAAGTTTTCAGAATTTTTGATCGTGGCTGAGGTCAGTTTTTTTGGTTGTCTTGTGCATGTGTTGTTGGTTGACTGGTTGTGAACTTGCAGTACCTCCCGACGAGAGGCACGCTTAACCTCCAGGTCTCACTTGATGGACGGACGTTCGCTTCTGGGAGCTTCCCTCCTGGCATGCATCCAGATTCACACGTAGGCAGCATGACTCTACAAACGCTGGAATTGCTCATGATATTTTCTAGGCATACACTGTCCTTGAGTCAAGCACCAAATCCATCTTCCTACACATGACCATGAACGAGGTGCCAACGCCATGGGGCAACATCCTCAAATCCAACTCTAATGGAACTTATTTTGGGCTGTCCATTGAGAACGTGAACAGGAACAATGGCGGCTTCGTCGACTTTGAGAAATTGGCAGGGTTGGATGGCATTGCGATGGTCAACATAGTAGCCAATCCTGCAGAGGCTGCGCTCACGGGCCGTAAGGCTCTGCAGACGAGGATCACGCATAATGACGGTATGCTTTGCTTAATGGGTATCTTTCACCTCTTGTTGACGGTTGCTTGTTACATCAGGCGGCACTTGGAGGCCGCTTGTACCCCCTTCGGTGGATTCGCTGGGTCTGAAGTACCCTTGTACATCAGTGGTATTTTGTGCTTTTTTGCGAATCGCTGTTCGACTGTCTTATTTTGTGGTGTTTAGGGCTGTGCACTCCACGTTCATGGGTATACAGAGCGCTTCGACGCTCGGGCGACATATAGTAGCCCATCCGTCGTCGGTGTGGTGATGGCAGTCGGGAACGTGGGTGATTCGCTCGCCACCTACACTGAGAGTGACACCTTCCTGTCCCGGGATGGCGGGTTCACATGGGAAGAAGTGCACAAGGACGCCCATCTCTGGGAGTTCGGCGACTCAGGGTCTGTCATCGTGATCGTGAACGACGAGGAGCCGACGGACCACGTCCTGTTTACCACAGATGAGGGTCTCACTTGGCGAGAATTCAAGTTTACGGCTGAGAAGATCAGAGTGAGGGATCTTATGACAGTGCCGGAGGATACAAGCCGGAAGTTTATGCTCCTGGGTCAGTATACTGGGAGGACTGGCTCCGTGGTCGTGCATTTAGACTTTTCATCCCTCACGCATAGAAAATGTGAGTAGGGTGCTCGTGCTCGATGATTGATGTTGAACTATTCTTCCAGGCCTCGTGGATGTGGAAGACCCTGGACACGATGATTTTGAGCTGTGGAGCCCCAGCGAGGAAAGAGACTCACTTTGCTTGTTCGGTCGACAGGTGAGTCACTCGAACTCAGGTGTTTTCTTTGTCACCCATATCATGTACAGACACTCTACCATCGTCGCAAACGGGATGTAAACTGTGTTGTTGGAGACACGCCCAAGGCGCTAGACAACGTTGTGAAGAACTGTACATGTACGCCGGAGGACTTTGAGTGGTGAGTCACGGGTATGATACCACCTGCTCAGAGCTGATCTCAATCTGGGCACGAAAAACAGCGAATTCAACTATGTCCGCAACGGAGAAGGCGAATGCGTTCTTGTGCCGGGGACGAATGCACGACCGTCAGATGATTCATGTCGCAATGGAGAAGACTATTGGTATGAACGCACAGCGTACCGCAAGGTGCTTTACTCCACTTGTGAGGGCGGCGACCGCATAGACCAAGGCACGCGACACCTGTGCCCTGGCATTAACGGCCACAGCGCGATGTTCTGGATGATAGTAATTTTGTTCCCCTTTGTGATCACAGCGCTTGTCGCATGGTGGTGGTACAGCAAGAGCGGAATGGCGAGAGGGCAAGTGACATACTTTATGTGTACGCGTTGTATGCTTATTGTTGACACACAGGACGATTCGTTTACCCGGAGGCGATTATTCGCATGGATCAGGGTCTGGTGTGATGGCTACACTGGCATCTGTACCATGGTTCCTTCTCGGGCTTTCGGGCATCGTGTTCGAATATATAGCATCAAGCCTGGAATCTGTATCGATGGGCTACCGCGCGCGGCGTGGATATAGGGATATACCTGTGGACGAGGATGCACAGGTCCTGCATTTTGAGGATGAGGAATGAGCGGGGTAGAGGTCTTACTTAGACGAGATTGCCTCGACTATATATTAATAGCTCATACTTGGCATACTGTCCTTATGGGTAGCCATAGCCAATTGCTTCCCTATGTATGGTGGTTCCTATTTTTTCGCCAGGCATCCTGTTGTGGGATAGTTTCATCCAATGGCATTTAATTTAGCGCATGAATTAGAGCAGGAGGATGGCATTAGTACTCTGCAATAAATAACACAGCGAATACAGGTATACATAGGTGATCGTCCAAATTCGATCTTTTGACTAGTCTATAACACCAAGATGATCTTCCTTGATCGTTCCGATGGCAAACTGACTTTGTGTTAACAATTGTAGTCGTACCAAAATTAAATAGACTCACGATTTCGGTAGCGTCAACGCGCGTTCCAACAATTTTTAGTCGTACACGAGTGTTCTTCTCGATGATCTATTTGAGACAAGGTAGGGATATTAGGGGGATGGCACATAAATGGACGATACCTGGTCCTCTGATGCAAAAGACTGGTGGATTCGAAGTCGGATCAAATTTCATGTCCGGGTGTATCAACTAGGAATGGCACGAGATGTTGAGTGAGGTAGAACGGAGAAGTATTCAAACTCACTTGGTGAGATACGAAAACCGTTAACGGCCCAACGTCAGCAAAGAAGCCCATCTACGAGCTATTCAGTACGGAGAAATAAGACATAATAGGGTGTGGCGCACCTTGTTAACGTTATTTACAACCCCATCGACCACTTCTCCCTTGAATGGCTTGAAGACTATTGCACGATAGCGGGTGATGAATTCGGCCTGGCCACTTCCGCTCAGTACCATGCCTTTTCCGATATCCAGGATTGAGACGACAGCAATGATGTACCCGAATGCGCCTGAACATGTTCCCTCGACAGTCTGAGTAGAGTTTTGACTCGAGGAACTGGAGCATCCGAGGGCCAAAGTATGACGGATGGAGGAGAATTGTGTGCGTCAACTCTTTCTGAGTATTGAAGTATGGTTATGATAAATTGACTGATGATAGAGCTCTCGAAGAGAGGTACTCACGATGAAGAACATGTTGGCTCGGTTAACACACGAGCGATCGTGTTGATGGATCACAGAGCGTACTAAGTTGTTTCTCCCTAGATGCTGCAGATGACGTAATACAACCTCTATCGTTTATAGTATGGACGACAAATTGCAATATGAACTTTGCGATATGACTTTGGGAACCGGGATATTGTGGATTCAATATCAATGCGAACATGGTTATTCAAGACCTACAAGTACTACCATGGATTGACTATAATAAGTACTTACTCGTGCTCACTTGACTCATGCGCTGATTTGGTTTTAAACAAATAGTCATGCCAGATGACTGTGACACCAGGAGTTCAAGAAGCTTGCTTGCTATCAATGAATCTACATACCACAAGGTATTGGGCGAAATCATTATTGTAAACGGTGCACGACATAATACAGTAGATAACAGACCTGATGTGATGCACGTTAGAGCTCGCAGGGTAAGCCTGAAGTAAAAAAAGCGGAAGGCCTTATTTTTCTGTAGGCCCCCTCCGGAGGGGGACTACGCCTCCCTTGAAACTATCTCCGAAAGACTCGCAGCTTCGGTCGGGGTGGATTTATTGATAGTGGTAGTCCATGGTGCGACGGCATCCTTCATCGCCGCGATCTCGCCATTCTTGAAACCTATCTCTTTCAGCTCAGATACGACAAAACGCCTGACAGTTCACGCTCCAGTATAGCTATTAATGTCAGCCAGTTTTACGCGTATTTCCAGAGATAGTTCAAACGCAGCGCAGAAGTCCACTATGAACAGGTCTGGTCCGAGCTTGGTGGAGAGGGAAAGCAGCGGGGTATTCGCATCACCAGATTGCTCTACAGGAACAGCAGGTACTGAAGCGGATTGTGCGGACACGCCGAGAGACGTGAATGAACAATGATGTGTTCGCCCACTATACCATATTCACCGGGATCAGTCCCAATGACTCGAACTCCCATGCTTGCATACTGCAACGAACAAGGGATATGTTGCCCTTGCGGACCGGTCGGTCAAATAAGCATATTGTCCCACATTATCGGGTGAGCGCACCCCTTCGAGGAAGTAGGGGTGGATGTGTATCTGCTTGGAAATCATCATATCAGAACAATGATAGACACTGACCAACAAGTGTGACGCAGTAAGTTATTCTAGGAAACCTTGTTCATCTGAACCAGAGCTTTCTTGATGCCATCAGACTTCAAACAGATGAGAACGGTCTCACGATATTCGTTTCCTCTGCACTTTGAAAAATCAAGCAGGTGTAAACGAGTCCGTTGTACGAACATCACAATGACACGGTGACCGATGCTAATTGCAGAGCCTTCATGGTGGCGCGACCGAGCATTGCCACTGTGTCAATGGAACTTCTCAGCAGTGTTCGCACCAGGTTTTCCTGAGTTGTCATCCGTAGCAATCAGATGCTAGATGTCTCATCAAGCGGGGGGGTTGGGAATCCTCGGTTTTTAGTCTTCTGCCGCATTGTAGAAGTGTGAGGACCTAGTTGTGGAACACCATTAGGGTCAGCCTAGTACTAGGAAAGTCATGACTCATCATGACGGTCTGGCGTCGATGCAAGGAAAGAGGTAGAGTTCCAATGGTCCGCATAGTAATAACAGCCTCACTGGGCGCCCACGGCGTCACTCCCATTGAGATGGTCATTCAACTAACCAGGATGGTCGTCTTGTGACGTGCGATTCGGGTCATCCCTGGGCCTGTGGTTCGATATCCTTCAAAAAAATATCTACAAACGCACAGTGTTGCAACCCCAATGATGTACAAAAACAGTTGGCCAACGTGGGGATCGAACCCAAGACCTTCGCGTATCGAGTCCGCCGGTAAGAAGATGAAGTTACCGGTCATTTTCTTACCAAGGGATCGTATTAGCACGACGCTCTAACCAACTGAGCTAGTCGGCCTTGTTAACGGTAGGGATGGGACAACAAACTACAGACCACATTTGACTCTTTGTGACAGTTGCTGTGACCTGAGGTGACAATGTGGCAGTGCTCTAGCAATTAAATCCTTATCGAGAAGTCCAAATTTGGTTTGGTTCAACTTGTTCTTTGACCAACCAACATCTTCAATTGCAGCAGCAGCTTCAGATTTCAACGATGGTCACCTATTCTGCTTTCTTTTCCTCTGGCCTTCTTGCGCCTTACCATCCCAGAGCAACAACTCCTGCACCACCCCCCTTGCCGATGCCGATGCCATCCAGTCCTATGCACCCTGTCGATCGCGATCTGAGCGTGACACCCACACCCGGTGGCAACTCAAATAACGTTGTTGCAGTAACCACTGCAAACGCTGACCGTCCTCGCATGCGCAGGCGTCGCAGTAGCATGAATATTGGTGTTAATCCGATGGCTCTTATCAAGTCCCCGACACGAAATGCGGGCAGCGCGTTTCAGCGTACTGGCGTCATGTCTCCCACTCGGAGTCGTGCGGGCAGCATCGCAGAGAATGCTTCAGAAACTAACAGTCTTTTTGGAAGACTAAGAAGTGGCAGTCTGAACGCAGGCGCTCCACTACGGTGAGTGGTTCCAATACCTATAATCGGACATCTTCTGAAACTTTGTGCAGCCTGCGTCGTGCAGTCAAGCGAACCGTCCCACTCGCTCCGCCTCCCACTGCCCCTCTCCCTGCACTCCCACCGCCATCT